>BRDA01006249.1:96386-108802 GCA_036984385.1 Crenuchus spilurus
CACACAAAGGAAATAAACATGTGTATAACAAAACATGTATAATTGCAATAATTTTCTGGGAGAAATACTTCATTTTCTGAAAAAAATTCAGGGGTGCCAACACTTTCGGCCATGACTGTACATAGCTAAACAGACAGATGCGCAGAAATACAAGAAATTAATGTGGAAACTGTAAGAAATATATAATTAGATTATATTCAAAAGACTGCAATCCCATCAACAATTCTATACCCACACTACACCTCCTTTTCTTCGACTTCAAATTATGCAGTTCTTCATTGTTGTTTACCCCTGAAAGGGGTTTCTGTTCCTTACTAAATCACAGTGTCACTGCATTATTGTTTCAGCTGTTTTGTTTCAGGCAGCAAGAGAAAAAGTCATTGCAGTTTGTTGGGAAACACCACAGCTGCTGTGGGTCATTATGGAAAGCCCTTAATGCTACTGTACAACATGTTCCAAGTACTGTGTCCCTAATAAACAGGCTACTCTTGTTATTAACAGTTTGGCTAATCCATGACGTCACACTCCCACGTCATATCCATTTTTTTTGGAAATAAAGACCAAATATCTTCAAAACCAATTACCTTCAGAAATCACATGCTTAGTGAAATGAAGACCACCTGTGTGCAGTCCAAGTGTCACATGATCTGTCAATACATACACACCTTTTTTGAAATGCCTCAGAGGCAACACCATTAAGCAAACAGCACCACTGACCAAACAACACCATGAAGACCAAGGTGATCTCCAAAGAAGTCTGGGACAAAGCTGTTGAGAAGTACAAGTCCAGGTTGGGTTTTATATATATATATATATATATATATATATATATATATATATATATATATATATATATATAGATAGATAGATAGATATGATGATGATTCCCCCTGAGCACCATCAAATCCATTATCATCAAATGGAAAGAACATGGTACCACAACAAACCTGCCAAGAGAGGGATGCTCCCCCCCCAAAACTGTCAGACTGGGTATTAATAAGGCAGGCAACACAGTTAACCCTTAAGGAGTTGCACAGTTCCCAAGCAGAGACTGGAGTATCTGTCCACATGATCACAATAAGCTGTACACTCCATAGAGCTGGGCTTTACGGAAGAGTGGCCAGAGAAAAAAGCCCTCACTTTAGAAAGAATAGAAAAATAGAAAAGATCATTTTGACTTTGCCAAAAGGCATATGGGAGACTCCCCGACTGTATGGAGGGAGGTGCTTTGGTCAGATGAGAACAAATAAATTAATTTTTTTGGCTACCAAGGAAAATGTTATGTTTGCAGCAAAACCAACACATCACCCCAAGAATATCATCCCCTCAGTGAAACATGGTGGTGGCAGCATCATGCTGTGGGGATGTTTTTCAGCAGCAGGGACTGGGAAACTAGTCAGAGTTGAGTGAAAGATGGATTGTGGTAAATACAGGGATATTCTTGAGCAAAAACTGCTTTGGTCTTACTGATTTGAGACTGAACATGACAAGGACCCAAAGCATGCTGCTAAAACAACTTTTGTGTGGTTTAAGGAGTAACATGTAAATGTATTGGAATGGCCTAGTCAAAGCCCAGACCTTAATCCAATTGAGAATCTGGGGTCAGACTTAAAGACTGCTTTTCACCAGCAGGTACCTTCTAACTTGCAGGAACTGGAGCAGTTTTGCCAGGAAGAATGGGCTAAAAAAAAAAAAACACAGTGAAAAGATGTAGCAAGCTCAGAGACTTATCCAAAGCTACTTGCAGCTGTAATTGCTTCAAAAAGGTGGCTCTACTAAGTACTGACTTTAGAGGAGTGAACAGATATGCACACTGAAATATTCTGTTATTTTGTCATATTTGTTGTTTGCATTACAATAAAAAGAAAATGAGATGTTCTAAGTTGTAGGCATGTTCTGTAAATGAAATTATGCAAACCCTCAATCCATTTAAATTTTAGGTTGAGAGGTAGGAAATCACAAAAAAATGTCAAAGGGGGTGAATACTTTCACAAGGCACTGTACTAACAAAATACACTAAATGTCAAAATGTTTGTCCTAGATAACATTTGGTTTGGCCCCCAAAACAAACTGAAAATGGGTCATTTTTGGTTATGATTTCCGTATTTTTTTTTTTGTTACAGAAGTACTAGTGTGCCTCCAAAAAATTGTGAAAATATGCATGTTCATAACTTTAAAGGTAAACCATCATGTTCATTACAAGCGACATATTTCAAGCCTTTTTTTTTTTTTTTACTGTTGATAAGTGTCTTATAGCTAATGAAAACCAGAAAGCCAGAATTTAAACATTTCATTTAGATTTTTAGTAAATTACCATTCAAACAGTATCAACATTAAAAAAATACTCAAAATGGTACTTTATATGTAATAAATATAAACTCTGACAGTTTACTTTTTAAATTCATATTCATCACACGTAAAGTGACCCATTTTAGTCTTTTTTTTTAATGTTGATACTGTTTGAAAGGTAATTTACTAAAAGATATGAAATACTATTATCTTTAGTTGTGCATTATGGTTCACAATGTTTTCCTAACGTTCGACGAACCTGTAACGGTTACTGGAACGTTTATGAGAACGTACTCTGAACGTTTACATGAGTAAAGGTAGTGAAAACTATTAGTAGCGGAATGTTACTTTAGTGTTTAAGCTTTTAAGTATAATGTAAACGTTACTAACCTTAAATGTTCAGATAACGTTCTCCTACCGTCCCAGCAACGTTTAAACGATTGTAACCTTGTATAAATTATGTTAGCTTAAACGTTACGGGTTGGTTCTCAAAATCGGAACCATATGATAGTGTTTTGTGTGTTTGCAGGGACAGCAGTAGTGAGCAGAGATAAATCGGATTATCAGCATACAGTGAGTTCACTCTGAGCTCGGTGTACACTTCTGCCAAAGACTGGACACTGAACATATTTACTGAAGTCTCTACTGCCTTTGAGCCGTTTGTTGTTGTGCCTCAGCTCTACTGCACTCTAAACAAAGAGAACAGTTCACAGAACCCGAGAACCCAGTGCGTCCAGGCCCTCCGTCATTCATTGAACGAACAAAGACACACACAGCGTTCTTACCCAGAATATTATGTTAAATCCAAATATGAAATATTTGATGCAGCAGCTGACTTCATGGCCATTGTAATGCTGTCCTGACATCATTGGTGCTGGTCCACATTCGTCTCTCGGCTCAGCGTCACACCAACAACCACAACAGCAGGTTCAGTCCGTCCGTTATCCTTTCTGGAAACCCACGGCTCAGTACAAACAAACAAACATCATGCAGGATATCCTCGGCCCTGTTAACGGCTGGCGACCAACAGTGTGCACAAACGGTGCATGTCGCCTATACGAAGCCTCCGCCGACTCGATAAAGAAACCGCTGCTGCAAATGACGGCCCCTCTCTCTCTATCTTCCTAGATTAGTTTTAACCGTCAGCCGCTTCTCCTCCTGCACTTGACATGGCTGGATTTGACGAGCGGCCCATTCAGCCAATCAAAACACCGCGTTCCTCTACCGGAAGTATAGTACCCTGGAACACCAATATTAAAGGATTTGCCACAAGCGTTTTTACATAAATACGTTCCAGTTTATGTACTGAGAGAAAAGAAACACTAATTTAATGGCAGATACTAAGATAAACGCTAAGAAATTCGGATTTTTAAACTTTATGTTGACGTTAAGTTCATATAATGTGGCTGTTATGAGTCTTAGTAATGTTTACAGTTGCTAAATGACCTCAGTGAGAATAACTCACTTATGGTGTGTAAAGGACCTGATCATTAATTTATATTTCAAGAAAACAAACTTTTAAACGTATTGTATCTATCTACCTACCCAACCATCCATCCATCCATCCATCCATCTATCCATCTCTCGCTATAGAGATAGATTTTATAGATATTTTTCAAATAATGTAGATATAATATTCAAAATAATGTTATGTGTATATTAGAGAAGAGGAGACACAACATGAAGTGCACTGGAACATTTGTTTGTGTTTTTGCACTGTTTTCACTCCGGTGGCACACCACCACCACATCAATGTCACTGCAGTGCTGTGTTCCATCACCTGACCATTGATTCAGGGTCCTGACCATTGACAAATGTATAATTAACTGAATGTTTTATATTTAGTCAGCCTGATATATGTTCTGCTCAAAACTGAAGAAAATGATGAACTGGATTCATTATAAATGCACAAAGTAAACACTTACACGCATTTCTTTATTGTTCTAGTGGTTATAGAATTCAGAAATGTATTATGAAAATGATTTTTTCTGAATATCTTTATTTACTCTCTGCAGTCTTCTGCCCCCTTGTGTTACAAAGTATGAATATAATTTCAGATCTTTTTTTCCCACTTGTTAGTGATTTTGAGTTTCCAGTCATCAGAGTCTTACTCACACCTCAGTCATTTCTCTCCTTTCAACATTGGTGTTGCCTGGAATTCATTTCAGAAGGCAATGAAGAAATATACTATATAAAATCATCCCTCTTGGGGAAAAAGTCTAGATTGTCATGACATCAATATCAGTTTAAGTTGCACAAAATATAATTTAGCC
The DNA here is from genome assembly GCA_036984385.1 of Crenuchus spilurus. NCBI lineage: Eukaryota > Metazoa > Chordata > Actinopteri > Characiformes > Crenuchidae > Crenuchus > Crenuchus spilurus. Next base: position 100,949 of record BRDA01006249.1, read on the forward strand.
AGATATCTTGAGCTAAACATTGAGGATTGTCCAATAGGAATGTCCTGTTTTTTTTCCTATTGGACAGGAATGACTTTGGGCTTAAGCTATCTGGCTAAACTGAGAAATCCTGCTCATTGTTGGCTAAATACACACAGTAAATCTGCCAGTGTTAAATCAACACTGTTAGAGTTAAATTAACACTGAGGGTGTCAAAATGTAACACTCTCAGTGTTAATTTAACTCTAATAGTGTTGATTTAACACTGGCCGATTTACTGTGCAGAGCAGTTGTAATGATAAATGTATTTGATTAAAGTGCAATTAATATTCAAAACTATGTTATGTGTATATTAGAGAAGGGAAAACACAACATGCAGTGCTCTGGAGCATCAGTATCGGTGTTGTAAACTGCTACATTACTCAGACTCCCTTCCCATAAAAAGTAGGCTATTATTTTACAACTTTAGATATCTTACAGTATCACGAAGCCTTGAGGTTCAGTCTATTATACTGCTAAATTTCCCCCTGGCCCTGAGACTGTGTAATGATTTTGTCATATAACTCACACTATTCTCTACAAACTGTTGTGCTTCTGTACTTGTGTCATTGTTTCAGTTCACTTAATATTATTTAGTCTTTGGTGTGCAGACACATCTCTTTGCTCTGATGTCTTTTAGCTCCTTTATGATGATGGCGTCTGAGGCACTTCGATACATCACTCTAAGTGGAGACAGTTCCTGCGGAATGCATGGTGAGCTAGAAAATACAAGATTGTAAACCATTAGAATGACCACCAATTACACTTTTTAAAATGTAAAAATTGTTCATTAGTTAATTACGTTGACCACACCTTTCAAGGGTATCATTTCCTCTGTGTCCTTTGTTCAGTTTCTGTATTTCCATGGTGTCCATGGAGGGCTTTGTTTTTTCCTTCATACATATACCACTTTAAAAGAGATATGCATACTGGACTTATATGGTTATATCAAGGCCACTAACCAAAATAATATATAGAATGCTCTTTTTCTATTTATTCTGACTTATTTGACCTCTTTATTTCTGGACACTTTAAAGACAACTGCAAATTTATGTTGTCATATTTGTGGCAGAATTTAGAGCAGTGTGCTCTAACCAAACATTCCCAAGTGAATGCCAATAACATGATGTTGGCAGATGACTTATCTGTCCTTGAGTAAGAAATGATGTCAAATATCAAAGATCAGAACAGATCAGGGACAAGTTTTAAATGTGAAAAAATCTAACAAAATAGTCAGTGTGGCCTATTGAATTGTACTTGACTGTATAATCACACACCATAATAAACACCCAAAATTTTACCATTTGTCAAGTAAGTGGAGGCTAGACACAGTGTCAAATGTCCAGTCCACACTGCATCTGACTCAGCTCCATCATGCAATTGCTTCAGGCAAGATTGTCTATTATCTTTATACTTTATGTAGTATATAGCAGTGTGAACAGTATATTTTTACTGCAACAAGTTTATGTTTATTGCTTTAAGATGTTTTAAATGCCAACACGTCATTTTTGTTTCCACTTACACACACACACATTGGTGCTTGAACATTTGCAAACTATTTACAATTTTCTATATTTCTCCATATATTTGACGTAAAACCTAATCAGATTGTCACACAACTACTAAAAGTACATAAAAACCATATCAAACAAATGTGACTAACACATATTAGATTTGGTCATTTATTTGCTGAGGAAAATGATCCAATATTACATGTTGTTTTGTGTAGGAATAACTCCACAACTACAATAATTAAGCATTTATGGTTATTGTTGATCTGCTCTACACATTAGATTAGAGGAATTCATTAACTACATGCTTCAGGTTCTTACACAGCATTTTTACTGGATTACTGTCAAGACTCTGACTCGTCATTCCAAAACATGAACTTTCTTCTTCTTTAACCATTCTTTGGTAGGATGACTTGTGTACTTAGGGTCATTGTCTTGCTGCATGATATTGCATTATACTGGAATGTAGTCTTTCCTTTCTCCAAACATAACACTTCTCATTTACACAAAACAGATCTATTTTGGTCTCGTTCATTCACAAAACATGGTTTCAAAAGTTTTCTGGCTTGTCTACACAATCTTTAGCAAACTGCAGGAGGGCAGTGATGTTATATTTGGAGAGCAGTGGCTTTCTCCTTGCAAACCTGCCATGCACACCATGTTGTTCAGGGTTCTCCTGATGCTGAACTCATGAACCTTGGGTTCCTTTGTGACCTCATAGACTATTACGTTTTGCTTTTGGCATGATCGTTGAATATGCAGTTTCCTCTTTTTTTAACACAATATGTCAGATTGTGGATTGGTGGAGTCAACAAAGGTTTTGTAACTTTTTCCAAACTGATGAGCATCAACAACTCTTCTTCTGAAGTCTCCTTGTTCATGCCATTATACCCTTCAGCAAACATGTGTTATGATGACCAGACATTGCTAGATCGCTGTTCTTTAAATAAAACAGGGCACCAACTCACACCTGATTGTCATCCCATTGATTGACAACCCCCGACTCAAATTTCATTTTCTAATGATCTGCTAATCACATACTTTTGCCACACACCAACATGAAATATTTGATCATTGTCATCAATAAATAAATGACAAAGTCTAATATTTTATGTCATTTGTTTGATTTGGTTCTCTTTAACAATGTTTAGGCTGTGAGTGACAATCTGGTGAGGCTTTAGGTTACATTTTTGCTGAAATATAGAAAATTATAAATGGTTTGCAAACTTTCAAGCACCACTGTAAGTGAAGTGTAAACATTATTACAGTTACAAGCAAAAGTGTGGACACATTTTCTTATTCAATATTTTATTTTTTTTCCTGCACTGTAAATGAATACTGAAGTCATCTAGACTGATGAATGAGCACACAAGGAATCATGTAGTAAACAAAAGTGTTAAACAAACTAAAATATGTTCTAGATTTTAGATTCTTCAAAGTAGACACACAACTGTCTCAAACACATTAAGAGGCAAGGAATGCAAGTCATTAACTCTTGACAAGACACAGCTGTTAACTGAAAGCCATTCCAGGTGACTACCTCATAAAGCTGACTGAGAAAATCAGCAAGAGGTGCCTACTTTGAAGAATATTCTGGTTTGTTTAACACTTGTTTGTTTACTAAATAATTCCATATGTATTTCTTCATAGTTTGGATGACTTTAGTATTAATCTACAATGCAAACAATTTATAAATAATGAAAAACCACTGAATGTCCAGAAGGTGTGTCCAAACATTTGACTGATACTGTTTATTCCTGTTGAGGGAAATTAAAGTTATGAACTCTCACTTTTTATATCACTCAAAACTGTGTCATAGTCATGTAAAATATTATGATCTGGCCACACAGTGCACACAGAGTAGCTAATCTACTATAACAACATAGTATGGAGGCATATCTAATGATGATGAGCCTTAAGTCTGACATCAACAGTGGCAAAACTTTTTGTGTTTATATCATTGTTTATAACAGGAAAGTGCTGATATCCCTATGCTGTGTTTATGATCTGCTTATACACAATGTATGGGGTGAATCTGAGGTTAAATTCACATTTCTTACCTGCAGAAACTGATGTTAAACTCTTTTGGCTGGAGAATCCATTGAGCTAGTTCACTCTCATGAACATTAACATAGCGTAGATGAAGTCTGCATGTAGTGTTAGCAGTGCTCCTCTGTGGTCTGGACTGTGTTTTGCGTTTCTCATGTTGAGTGCTGTCCCTGCAGTGCTGCCTCTGCCTGTGCTCGAAGCTCTGCCCTGAGGCCCACTGGGCCCCCTCTTGCAGCTCCATGGGCTTGACCCTGTAGGCCACTAGCAGTGGCTGACTGAGGGAGCTGCCATTTAAACAGTAGAGGCTCTGTGTGAGAGCCTCATGAAGCACTAGGCTGCCACTTTCATCACCAAAACGCAGCTGGAAGCCCAGGGCATCGGGCCAGTGGTGCTGCTGAGTCAGAGCTGCAGTCACGTTGAACACATCGTAGCCTGATGGAGGAAGCTTGTCGAGGGTCAACAGTTGCTCAGCAAGTGGGCCACTTATGCTCAGGTTCCCCATGCCAGGTGATAGGCTGTGAACAGCCACTGTTACAGTCAGTGGCTCAGGATGGAGGGTTTTTCTCAGTAGGACAAGCTCAGCAACAGTCATAGAGGGCCTCAGGTGTGACACATTGAACCAGATCCATCCAGGAGTGTTGTATTTTGTGCCTGGTTGCAAAGTTTTGTGAAAATAATAAATAACTAGCTGTGGATTCAATAGCAGGCAAATAATATAAAAGATTCTGAAACATGTTAGTTGTTTCCAGATACATAAACAAAGCTGTAGATGATTCAAATGACCAAAATACACTGATCAGACAAACATGAAGAAACACAGACATTTTCTTGGTGTAACACACCTGGAAAAGACATGATTCTAGATTGTGCCATTAACAAACTTTTGTTTGTTTGTTTGTTATCTGGTCATTCTAAAGACATTATCACTGTGTTTATTTGACCAATGTGCTCAGACACATGAGAATGTAGTTTTAAATGAAGATTGCAGTAATCATTCTTTGGTAAAATGTAAGTTCACCTCTACATACAATTAATGCAAATATTTTCTGCACATTTTACTACATAGTTTTTATTTATTTTCTGAATTTAACTTATTGGAAACATTATTTTAGAAAGGATCAATTCAGTAAGTGTACATTAAAATCTGCAGATGTTTGTTTTGCTAGAAGATGTGTTAACTTACATTGGCATATGAAAACCGTATATATCTCCATTGTTTACTATTTTAATTTTTCTACATCATTTGAGCTACTTTTAGACTAACAGAAATGCTCCAAAATGACTTGGAAAAGAATATCCTTACTTTAATGTTTTAACCTTCTCCTGTAAGTTTGACCTTTTTAAGATATATGTATATCTATCCTCGTTTTGTTTTTAAATATCTCAGGCAAGATATTTTTACCTTCTATGCTGTGGAAGCTCTGCACCAGTGTTCCATCTGTATCAGTGTTCTGCTTTGCCTCCTGTGCATCTAGTAGATGATAAACTTGCTTCATATACGGGTGTGGCTTGGTCTGATGGGGCACTGACAGCTTACTGATGTGCAGCATCTCGAGAATTGCCTTGCTCAGATCCCTGTTCTCAAAATTTCCTGCCCAGTCCTCTTCTAACATCAAAGCACCGACGGCATCCAAGATCAGAACTACACACCACCAGCCCACATGTCTTCTTAACGCCATGTTGAAATCGGTGAAGACGGGCAAACAAAAAGCAATTGTTCCTGGACTGCTCTTCACAGCGAGATAAGAGAAGAAGGGAAGGCAAAGCTGACTTGCTAATTGGAGAGTGGGAAGGATTCACAAGCTGTGGACCCCACTGCCGAAACTTAGAGAGAAAGTAATTACTGCTCACACAGAAAACCACTGGAATGTCACAGTCCATTTGACAGGCATTGTGCCCTTGCTGTTCCTGGCAGCAGAGCAAAGTGGACAGCCGTGTTTTGGTTTGAAGGATGATTGCTTTGCACTTTGTGGAATCAAGGGCTCTTTTCAACTCTTACACTTTTTTAAATTGAAAGGCCTTCATTCTTTACACTTTGCAATAAAAATAAGTACAGATTCCAAGCTTTACCTTATGAGAAGACTGCTTATGTTAATAACAGCCTTAATGTACAGTTGTATTTATTAATATACTTTTGTTTAAAATGTAAATGCACAAAATATGCAATAAAATTCTCATATAGGTTGTTCACAAACTCTTCACTAACTTATTGATAATATCTGAAGATTGAAAATTATTTGAACAAAACAACTCAACAGCAGATGTCAGTGTTGATTCATTTCAGTAGTCTTGAGTTTGATAATTTTGTTCATGCAGTATATACCTTCAATTTTAAATATAGTCTAAATATACTGAGCAAAATATATAAATGCAACACTTTTGCTTTTGCTCTCAAAGATCTAAGACTTTTTTATGTACACGAAAAGCTTTTTTCTCTCAAATATTGTTCACAAATGTGTGTAAATCTGTGTTAGTGAGCACTTCTCCTTTGCTGAGATAATCCATCCACCTCACAGGTATGGCATATCAAGATGTTGATTAGGCAGCATAATTATTGAACTGGTATGCCTTAGGCTGGCCACAATAAAAGGCCACTCTAAAATGTGCAGTTTTATTACACAGCACAATGTCACAAATGTGGTAAGTTTTGAGGGAGAATGCAATTGGCATGGTGACTGTAGGAATGTCCACCAGAGCTGTTGCCCATGAATTGAATGTTCATTTCTCTACCATAGACAATATCCAAAGGCATTTCAGAGAATTTGGCAGTACATCCAACTGGAATCACAACCGCAGACCACATGTAACCTCTCCAGCCCAGGGCCTCCACATCCAACATCTTTACCTCCAAGATTGTCTTAGGTCAATTGGTTGACATAACTATAGAATTTCTGCACAAACTGTCAGAAACCATCTCAGGGAAGCTCATCTGCATGCTCATCATCCTCATCAGGGTCTCCACCTGACTGCATTTCATCATTGTAACCGACTTGAGTGGGCAAATTCTCACATTCACTGGCATATGGCACGTTGAAGAGGTATTCTCTTCACAAATTAATTTTGTAAAAACTAAAAAAAAATTACTGTACAGGGCAGATGGCAGACAGTGTATGACATTTTGTGTGTGAGCAGTTTGCTGATGTCATCATTGTGAATCAAGTGGCCCATGGTGGAGGTGGGGTATAACACAAATTTGTGGATCAGTTGGTGTCATTGAAAACTCTAAAGTTACGTTCAGACAGCAGACAAATCAGATGGGTTTCTCAAATCAGATCCGTAGACATGACTGTCCACACTGTTATTAGTAAGTGATCAGATCACATTTGTCTATCTACACAAGTCTGTTTGGGTTTATGTGGTAATAGTGCAGGCATCAGTAATTACTGCTATGTAAGCTGCCAGGTTCACAGTTTTCCTGCAAAATTTCAGAGGTGGTGGGGTATTGGTTTTTGGGTTACTTTAAAATGTACCGTGACCAGAAAAAAACTTTTATAGTAACACAGTAGTTATAGTGTGTATTTAAATAATTGATTAAATACATAAACAGTACCTGAGTGTTCAGTACCTTTCGCAACCAATGAGAATATACAGAAGCAGTAGGAACAATGTTATTGGTCAAAATCCGTTACTGCTTTCTGATTGGCTGATGATGCGGGAAGTGTTTGAGTGCGCATGTACGCTCCACTAAATTCGTGTGCCAGCAGTTCTGTAGAAGAGCAGCAAAGCCAATCTGAGTGAGAGCAGAGTAAATATGAGTGAGCACATGTATATTTTGTGTCAGAACAAAGAAAATATGTTTTAGAGCTTGGCTAGTGCATTCACACATTCAGATGTGCACTAATATACACTTGGAAACTTTTAGGTACAAAAAAATAATTTTATTTTCAAAATGTTAGAATGGCCAAATACGATCAAAAACAATTCTTCAGTCTTACCTGTGAAAGGTAATTCCATGTGATCCCGTTTTGACTGTAAAATGGTTCGAAAACCTCCACGCAGCACCAGAGTGCAGCATCTCTCATGTTATTTTGGTTGCTTTTGCCACCTCCAATATGGCGGTGTCTTTGCTCAGGCCGGTCATAGAGAGCCTGCGGGCCACACTAGCTAGACTTTCTACAAACCGGATTCCAAAAAAGTTGGGACACTCAACAAATTGTGAATAAAAACTGTTGCAATGCAACAATGCAATGATGTGAGGGTGCCAACATCTAATATTTTATTCAGAATAGAACACAAATCACAGATCAAAAGTTTAAACTGAGAGAATGTATCATTT
>BRDA01006250.1:256-25913 GCA_036984385.1 Crenuchus spilurus
TTATTTACCCTCAATTTTGAAAAGGTGCCAATAATTTTGTCCGGCCCATTTTTGGAGTTTTGTGTGAAATTATGTCAAATTTGCATTTTTTCCTCTGTTTTTTTGTGTTGTCCCAATACACACAAAGGAAATAAACATGTCTATAACAAAACATGTGTAATTGCAATAATTTTCTGGAAAAAATATGTATACTGTATACTGTATTCAGTCAATAATTCTTTCCAAACCCTGTGTGTAGCAGACGTGGAGTGTATATGTGTGTGTGAAAAACTAAACAATTAAGAATTGACATTCAGTGCTTTATTACTTGCAATAAGTGTTGTAATAAGACAGGGGTTGCTCATACAGTTATTGATAACAGTTTAAAGTCGGCTGGCTATAACATTCTCTGTCCCCTTCATTATCTTAAACTGTTTGTAATCTTAAAATCATCAAGCTGTTCATATTTGATAGAAGAATAATGCAGTTTACTAAAAAGGTATTCACTTGTCCACAAGCCACATATATTGAAAATGTCTTTGCTGCCTCTGATTTGGTTGAATCTCAATGAAAATTAAAAATAATTTTCCAGCAGTTGAAATAAAAAAGGTTCAGTCTTTAATAGAAAGGTCAGTTATTGGTATCATCAAATATTATTGTTGTAATTAAAGTGCTGTCACCACAGTGCATGCTTGCAATACTATAGCTGTGTGGTCACTGAGTCATCTTGCTCCACCTCAAGATGATGGGCCGTGTCTGGCGTGTGTCCATCACAAGGCCCGACTAATCCCTGAAACACGTCCTCATTTGAGTCCAAGAGACGAGAACTGGAGGCGGAGAAACTGGAAGCACAGTGCAGGGAAGGGGGTGGAGCCAGGGGCCCTAAAGTCAACAGTATGTCCCTCCCATTGGTTCTCTGTCTGTTCCCTGTCCTAGGAACGTTTCCACAGTCAGTAGTGGTGGACATATCTGCATGATTGAGGTTGGTCTCACTGCGGGTCACTGGACCATCACCACAGGAGATACCCAGGTCATGCCAGGCTCCTGGTGGGTGGAGCAGTCCATCTGAGATTGTATAAGTGGCAGAAGTAACACCAGCAGGCTGGGGAAGGTGACTGCCCATGCGCGAGAACAGCAGCCCCAGGCGTTTGAAGTTTTTCTTCGAACCAGAAAAGCGTGTAAACCTGCTCCATGTTCTGGAAAGTGCAGGCCCGGCCGCAGTCACTGAGGAAGTGGAAGAGCAGGGCGAGGGGTTCTTCCTCAGCCCGTTGATCTTTGGTCTGTCCTCCCTGTTCAATGTACTTATTGCTGTCGTAGATGTAGGAAACTCCATTCCAGAGAGGGTGTGAAAGAGAGCTGAGACTCCATATGGGGAACCTGCAGATGGAGTCGTTCTAAAAGCCTTGGCTCTGCTGCTGTCACTATCACCATGGCAGCGGTTACTAGAGGCATCGCCATCGTCGCTTGCCTCATCTCGAAGCGTAGCTTCACTGCTAGAAGAGTAAGTACGTCGTGGTGGCTTTCGGTTACCTAGAAGGTCCATAACTTCATAGCGAAAACTAGAGATGTCCTGCTTCAGCTCCTAAGTAGGACAAAAGTTGTTTCATTTACAATTTCATATTTATAGCATATGTACTGCATATATACAGTGAACTGGTTGGTCATTGCATCTATCTATCTACTTGATAGACAAAATTCAATATCATGAAAAGTCAATTTGTGTTCATGATTTAATTCAAAAATGTACATTAAAGTTTTATATTTATTACACATAAAGCGACATCTAAAATCTTGTTTTGTTTTATTGTTGATCTGAATAGTTTATAGCTCAAGAAAATCAGAAACCCAGAAACTCTGAATTTTTCATTTGGAGTTTGAGTAAATTACTATTCAAACAGTATCAACATTAAAAATAGCTTGTAATGTGTCACTTTATGTTCAATTAATTTAAAATTAAATTATGTTACATAAAAATTTATAAAATTAATTTAAAATTAAACTATGAACACAAGCAAACCTTTTCATGGTATTCAAATTTCTGAAGACTAGTGTATTAGTGTATATCTACCTATAGATACTGTATATCTATTATATATTAAATATTTCTGTTATATTTGATCAGATACCATATCATTGCACCTGGTGCAAACAAACAAAATATCTTTTAGGGGTTCCTCACATTGTTGCTCCATTTGAACACTTAAAAGTGTCTCCATTAACCTTAAAAAAATGTTTCAATACTTTCGTGGTATGTAAAAGGTTCTTTGAAGAACCCAATAAAAGGTGCTTGAAACACAAATGATTCCATAATTTTGATAAGGAATGCCAAAGCTTCCTAGTTATACTCTCAATTTTTTGAGTGCATGTTTACAGTTATTAACATCAGTCCATATAGAGCCACCCCATACAGCATCCATTAATGTAAAGAGACCAGCACAGGACCATCACTGACCAGAATATTGTAGGCCTGTTTCACCACAATGTTTCTGTGCCATACATATCAACACAGTGATATGTTTGCAGTTGTCCACCATCCAAATGGTATCTGTTCATTCAAGACTGTTATGTTACAAAGTTCACATTAAGGTATTTGATTACATTTTAAACAGCAGCCATTATTTGATATAAAATAAACACCATAATACTGACAAAATCTTTTACTTAAACAGAGAGTTTGGTGTTTCTAAAAAGAAGTCCCTTTGTCTGATAAAGAATAACAGATACAGTACCAGTGAAAAGTTCAGTGGTTTTTCATGATTTAAAAATGTTCTGCATTGTAGATTAATACTAAAGTCATCCAAACTATGAAGAAATACATATGTAATTATTTAGTAAACAAACAAGTGTTAAACAAACCAGAATATGTTTATATTTTACATTCTTTACCTCTTGCTTAGATGCAGCTTTCTTGGCATTTTCTCAGTCAGCTTTATGAGGTAGTCACCTGGAATGGCTTTCAGTTAACAGCTGTGCCTTGTCAAGAGTTCATGACTTGCATTTCTTGCCCTCTTAATGTGTTGGAGACATCAGTTGTGTGTCTACTTTGAAGTAAAATCTAAAACATGCTTTGGTTTGTTTAACACTTTTAAGTTTACTACATGATTATTTATGTGTTCCTTCAGAGTCTGGATGACTTCAGTAATAATTTACAATGTAGGAAAAAAAGAAACATTGGATGAGAAGGTGTGTCCAAACCTTTGACAGGTACTGTATCACAATGTTATTTTTAAGAAAACATAAAAAACATGATGTAAAATGTGTTTTTAACCATGGCATAAAGCTTCAGAACTTAATTTAACAATTAATTTATCAACTACAGGAACAATATCTAGAAGATCACCAGTGTTGTACAGTGTTGATCAATTTATTGTGTAAATTAGATTGAAATGCTTAAACACTGAAGAGACTGAAAATAGAATAAACTTTACCTTAAAGTTCTCTTCAGTCAATCCTTCATTTGTCTTTGCACTGCGGATCATTGCTGCTACATACCTCTTCACTAGACTACGAATCACCTCCTGAGAAATAAGCAGACTCAGACTTGCCTTATCTGGAAATGAGCTGGATCATTAGTTTACAAATTAAGATAGGCACAGCTGGTGTTAATCAATTAAAACAATAATTTTAGTCTCAAATACATGTGTGTACTCATTTGTGTTCTCATACTTCCTTCATACTTACCTGATAGTGTTTATTCTGAATAATCCTGTCAGCGTGCTTTTCCTGAAAAGAAAACAAGAGTACCTGAATTACTATCATTGTAATATTCAAAGTGAAATGATTCTGTTTTGTACATTGTTTGTATTTGATTTTTTATATTTTATTGGAAATGATCTGATTTTGATTTGGTCTGTTTAATGATTCCAATTAATAATTCCAATTAATAATTCCAAACATAAAACTGACAATTGTCATTGTTACTTAAATGATAGGCATCTAAGGTGAACTTGAACATCGGTTGAACCAGAGGTGTTGTGGTCTTAATTTAGTGAAACACTGATGAAGGAAGGTGCTACTTGATGACTCCCGTGAAGAGACTGATATTTAATGGGTGTTTATAGATGTTAGAATATGGTTCATGTGAAACCTCAATTTATCAAGTGCAGAATCTTTGCCATCTTATCCGGCCTTTTCATTTCATTGGTGACAATTTTTAGATATTATGTCTCACAACATTTATATATCACATTTAATGTTTTTTTTTTCCTATATGAATTTAAATTCTACAAATAAAGAGTAGCTGTGCACAGAAGTTTGTTTGTAAACTTTAAAATCAATAATTCGGTCAATAAAGCTAGTAATCAATAATGCCTCATTTAAGCAAGGGAACACAATCCTTTTGGATTAAACAAAGAGATGTGTTCTAACACTGAAACTGTGGCTGTAACTTTGTTCTTAACTCCAGCTATAAACAAACCACAGTGGCTCAACTCAATCCCTCAGGGAAACGTCTGTGTACACAGGCATCAGTGCTGAACTAAGGACATCAGTGGGCCTATAGTTCTCTGGAGACCACGAAACAACTTCCTTGTTTTGAAATTCTGCCCCACAGCTTTGTTAAAGAAGGATGCTAACCTCCAGCTTATATGTAAGCTTTCATAATGGACAGTAAATGATACCTACTCAGAACAAGTGCATAGAAAGAAACTGATGTGTGGTGTGGAGGGAAAAAAAAACACTCAGAAATCCATTCTTAACCTTCAGCAGTATTTCATCATTTGCATCTAAACAACATTCAAGACATAGTATAAGCAACCTCAGAATAATTATTTCATTATATCAATTTTATCATTGTTATTATTCATGATTCTATTCTACTTTTATTTCTGTAACAGTTTCACTCATTTACTCATTATTATTTATTATTATTATTTTCTAAATCATTGTTTTTCTCTTTTTATTCTTTTTTATATTTAGATTTCAATATATAAATGGTGTTATACAAATAATTGTGGATATAATAATAATAATAATAATAATAATAATAATAATAATAATAATAATAATAATAATAATACAACTATTATTATTATTATTATTATTTTTATAATAATAATAATAATAATTATTATTATTATTATTGTTGTTGTTGTTGTTGTTGTTGTTGTTGTTGTTGTTGTTGTTGTTGTTGTTGTTATATCATACACTTTTAAAATAATGGTTCTTTTCTAGGCTTAATTTTTGGCAAAGTAATTATCTTAAATGGTTCTATAAGAAACCGAGTCTTCTGTTATTTGAAAGAGTGCACTTCAGGTCTTGACAGAAGTCAAGGAGTAAGATTTAAATGTCTTCTAACCATACCATAATTTGTAAAAAGCATTCAAAACTGTCACAATTTTTTTCACATGGGCGTAGGAGTTGATATCGCACATTAGCTACTATGAATCAAAGTCCACTCCATCCAAAAAAATATTAGCTAGCTTATGTTTATTAACACTGAGATTATTCAAGCTTTACAAGACTGAGACTAAACTAAAATTAACATTAGACAGTGAGGCTGTGTAATAAACAACACACTTCAGAACTTTACACTACAATACTGAAAATACTTTTAACAGTGTTGTACTGTATTTCACATACTATTTAGTGCGGCAGTATGCAGTGTGGGATACAGCCAAAGACTAATGTTACTTGACATTTCAGAGTGCTTTCTGACAACTTGAGCACAGTTCATGTAAATATTATCTAAACAAAATCACTCTGTACCACAACAAGACATTATACACAAGCCGTTTTCATAAATATAATTAGTTGCAGATGCTATTTCTTGTGCTCTTGTTACTGACCTCAATTTCAAAACCGGTGAAAGTTAACTTCACAAACCAGACACTCTGACAAGTAGAAGGCTGAAGCCATTGAAGGTGGTGATTGGAGGTTATTTTTGAACAGGCACCTCAACACACCACAAGCCTTAACCCTCTGTAGTCTGAGTGTATTACAGACACTCTGATGTACTCTGATATGGCTTGACTTTTTCAAAATCAATTACACCAATCTAAAATTACACAAAAGCACAAACTCAGCAACAACCAAGTCAAAACAGTAAGAGTGTCATAAATATTTATTCAGATTAAATCTGCGCTAAACTTAGACTTTCCAAAAACATATTTTAAGATGTGCTGAAATATTGTGCAAAAACACTCTAAACATATCTAGCCATGACATTTGAGCTCTGAACTGAATAAACAGGTGTTGGCTACACACTGGTCATTACAGTTTTTAGAAATTGTAAGTGGTTTAATTTCTAAAGCTTAATAAATGTGAGGTGACACTCTGTTGTCCTCAGCCACTAACCCTACATTGAATATTTATGAGATAGGTGTCAGCAATCAGGTCAGATGTTTTTTATTCAGGATCATCTCAGGTCAGAGGTCTTTGTTCAAAACACAGTTTTCAGGCCACTGGAACCCACCAATGGAACATGTGGAATTACCATGTCATTATCATATGAATGACAGATCGCTTCTTTTGGCGGGAAAATATGCGCAGCTGTCTGACTCACTCTCTCAGATGTGTCTCTGCTTATTTAAGCTCCTCTCACTAAAAATATATTTTGATTCAAGCTATATATATTTGAAAAGTAGACCCTTTAAGACTTGGCTATGTTTTGTTTTGTTTCTAGGACAAAATCTTGCAATTATATAAGTATTTTTGCAGAATTTTGTTAATATGCCACTGACAGGAGAACTGACTCCAGATGGTTAACAAACGGCCACTCAACAGAAAACAGCATGAAATGTGAAGTCTGTCTGATTTGCATTGAAAACATGCTAACTCACCAGCAGTGACATACCTTTAAAGTAACCCACCCCCTTACAGCACCACAAGGTATGCAACTGTTTCTTATGTCCCACCCAGTTCCTACACCAATGATCACCCATAACATTACAGATGATATGCTGTGCCACCAAGACCAACCAGTCAGTCATGAATTCTACAATACCTCTGAAGGTTTTCTGTGGTATCTAACATCAAGGACAGCAGATCCTTTAGGTCCTGTAAGTTGTGAGGTTATGTGGCTGCAGATCAGACAAGCTGATCAGTGTACATGGAGCTGAAAGTGTTCTTCTGGAGGATGTTATTCTTGGAGTAATTTGAAAGAAGTCTCAAAAATACACAATCATAAAATTCATAAAAGCCATAAAGCCCTCATGAAATGTATCAGGTGTGTTAGAAATGTGTCCCTGAGCTGCGTTAAACTGCCAGTCCCTTCTATGCTGTCACTGAGATCTCCTAATAATAAATATTATATATCAAGTGTTATTATTTTATTATCATTGTACCATGCCAGCAGTCCAGCACATTTTTCTCTCTTCCTCAGTGCCTCCACCCCTCGCTCTCTCACACGCATACACACACACATACACACACCCACACACATCCAGGCAGCACAATGCTGAGATCAAATCTCTAGAGTTATATAAAGCTGCCTACATGTAAACCTAAAAGCAGAACAGCTATCCAACAATCTCAACCAGAATCAGATAAAAGCGTTTATAAAAAGGAAACCTCTCAGCTGATATTGATATGTACCAGGGTCTTTATGCAGAATCTTTCAGGTTTTCTGGATACTGGAAAGGTGGCGCATTTTCAGTAATATAATGCTCAAATGATAAATGATTGTTTTAAACCTTAAAAAATGACATGAGCAGTCATACAAATAGACTCCAGTTAAAGGTTTACAAGGGTTTGTTTTCAACTGGAGTGTGAGCAGGAGGAGAAGGATGCAGCGGTGGTATCCAAAACAAGGTTATATTGTATAACTCAAGACTGTGGATAAGAAACAAAAACTTGGTTTGGCTGTGAATTAAGATTAAGACAAAACTTGACATGAAGACATACAATGTCTGATGAGGACTGTGTGACATGAGGGAAGCTATGTAGTAAACTTAATCAAGACAGATGCTGATTAGATGAGATTAAACTTTTTGCCAATGTGATTGCACACAACAGAATTTGTCCTCCGCATTTAACCCATCTGTGCAGTGAAACACACACATACACACACACACACACACACACACACACACACACACACACACACAAACACACACACACACACACACACACACACACACATTAGTGAACACACTAGGCTGTGAGAACATGTGCCTGAAGCAGGGCTACAGGGCTGGGTGAGACAGAAGGGCTGTGATATGACATGATGTAACTGGGGGTGGAGTCATGACATGGCACAAAGACGATGTAGACAAAGAGAGCACATGGAGACAGGAATGCATGTGGAAAACGTAAACAAAAAAGGAGCAGGTGGACAGGGACGGGGCCAGGGATGAGGCTGTGGCAGGAGGTTTAGATTTGTAATGTAGTGTAAATCTTTCTATAGACATTTAGTAATCTTCAGGTCATGCTGGCTGGGCATTTTAAAAACAATGACGTTCTAAAAGTTATTCAGTTTTGAGGTTTTACATACTAGCTCCAGCATCAGTCATATCAGTTATTTTTGGTTTTAATTGAAAACAAATTAATGGTGCTGATTGCAAAGCCTGCATTTCAGAACTTCCTAATGTGAAGATGAGCATTGCTCAGCATTGCTTTATAATGCAGTTGGTCAATTAAAACAATGTCCATTGAATTCTTAAGTACCTCTTGGTTCATGGCACAACAATAAAGACTTTAGAGAAGAAAATGTATGTGTAAGACCACTAATGCAATGATTTAGAATAAAACGTTTTAAGTAGAATAATATTGAGCTCGTTAAACCTCTTAAGCTCCTTGGAAGCACCAGCGGTTCCAGATTTGCATTACACACTCCTATAAATGTAGAATAACTGGGGTAACTTGCATGAACTTGTTTTCCATGTAGCTGCTGAATAATAATCCTTAAAGTGTATTAAAAGTCAAAAATAATAAGAAGGCAATGTGCACAAGATCTTACTGTTAAATCCTTGAGATTCTCAGGTTTGTCCTCATGTGGAACATCACCTCTCCTGCAGAGCCATCTGTGCAGCCAGAGGCAGAGGTACCAGGCTGACTTTGGGCTGGGGATGATGTTGAAAGGTGGTGGAAGTGTGCCACCTTCGTCAAAGTAACTCATCCACAGCTTGGTCCTAGCAAACTTCCATTCGATGTCTGCATGGTCCTAAAGCACATCACATATAAACGATCCAAATAACTAATTTACAAAGTCTCACAACCACAATGTCTCGAAAAAAGTGTGTAGACTAATTACAGAAACGTTAATTAAAAAATGTTTTGCACCTAACGCTCTGGAGTCTGATGGTATTTCAGACACTCTGATGTAGTCTGACATGCCTTGACTTTTTCTTTTTTTTTTACAAATTACACCATCTAAAATATTTTTTTCCAAGTTATTGCACAGGCTTTTGTTCAGCACATATTCAGAAACAACTGTCAAAACAGTAAGAGTGTCATAAATCTATATTTTGATTAAATCTGCTCTAAACTTACTTTCCAAAAAACTATTTTCAGCTGTGCTGAAATATTGTGAAAAAACACACTCTAAACTTTTCTAGACAAGACGTTTGAGCTCTGAACTGAATAAACAGGTGTTTGCTACACACTGCTCATTATAGTTTTTAGAAATTGTGTTTGGTTTTATTCCCAAAGCTTAACAAATGTGAGTTGACACTGTTTCTTACTGAGTCACTTGCTCATACATTGGAAATTCATTAGATATGTGTGAACACTCTATGTAAGAGGTCTTTGTTCATGTGAGCGCTCTTTGTTTATATAGACCAAATGAGTGTTTTCACACATTTCTCAGCCGCTAATCCTTGGCATGTGCGAATTCTTATCATATGAATGGCAGATCATGTGAATGGGTGAAAAATGTGTCTCTGTGTTTTTGCGGAATTTCAGTTTTATCCCACTGATGGGAGCCCTGACTCCAAATAGTTAAAAATAAGCTCACACTACAATCCATACATGAAATGTGAATGTAAAACTCTATCACTAATTTTGACCCATTGGCAAGTGAAATTAACATTAGGAGCCATGTCAAAGGACTTGTTTGTGTGTACCTGGATGAAGAATTAAAGATACAATCTCTGAGTTTAGGTCATTAATGTCATACACTAACCTATACAGTTGGTTAAGTTGAATAGAATTAACTTTTAAACATCTACTTTATTGCTTATATATATATATATATATATATATTTTTTACCATTATTTGCATCAACAGCAATAATGTTCAACCAATGAACATTAAAATGTCCAATTTATTGCAGAATAATATATTGGCTGACCATACAATGTACTCATGAACTGTAATAGCTGAATGTGTGGAATGCTGTTTCTGTAAGTGATTAAATTAGTTATTTGATTTATATACAAGGACTTTAGGTGTGAGGTCAGTAATACTCACAGCAATAAGCTGGTATGAGTTGTTCATCATAGCAATGAGCATGTTGAGAAGCACCACCAGTGAAATGACATTGTAGGTGCCAAACATGGTAGCTCCAACAAATTCTGTGAACTCATGCCTTGCCTTCACATTTGTGACATAAAGATTCAGCAGACCAAATACGGACCAGAACAGAGACTGAAGAGTCTCAAATAACCTGAAAGACAGATGAATAGAGGAAGAAAATTAATGCCTGTAAACATTCACTTCATTTTTCTTTGATGTGACAGTTTTCAATGGATAGAACAGAGACGTGAGGTAATTCACTGAGTATGACTAAATTAGCTAACTGTGTATTGTGTTCATTGTGTAGGTTTTCTCCACAAGGATTTACTCATATGGCAGCCATGCAACTCTAAACTAATACAGAGCAGCCCACGTGTACAATGATACTAAGTATTCATTGCATTCAAAGCCCCCCTTGTGCCAAGCTGAAACAAATGGCAGATTTTCATCATAAACATGTGATGAGGAAGTCTGAAGTCAAGCTGAAGGTTTTAGGCCACACCCAACAATGATAGTGAATGTACAAGACTTATATGTAAGGGGTTATATGTAAATGTTAAATTTGTTTAACCGGTAAAGACAATGCTCATCAAAGTCACTTCAAATTAAAGATCTAATATCATGTTTTTGATGTTTTTTTTTTTTTAATTCATGCTTTTGATGTATGACAGGGTAAAAAGAATACCTCCCATAGGGTTTCTCATTGCACAAAACAGGACTGGTTTTAGAAACTCTAATATAGTGCTAATGAAGTGATGCAATATTCTCTAGCAGTTGTACTACTATTTCCATCTAATGGTAAGATCCAAAAAAGCAGAATTTTGGAATGGTGTTAAATCTGCACACTAATTTGTGATGTGGTGAGAGAATGTTTACTTCTTCCCTCTTAAATGTATCAACAGACACTACCACTCAAAAGTTTGGAAACATCCAGAATTTTATGACAATACATACTTTAATTTGATTAGAATTGTTTTATCTGCTTGGAGACTATGATAACATCCACAAATGCTGCTGCTTCAGATACTCAATCTTCTATGGTAAAATGATGAGGATGGACAATGTCACTGCTTTTTAGTTCAGTTTTGGTTGTTAAACCTTATAGACATTATTGCAGCTATTTCACTCCAATTGAAATTTAGTATATAATGGGTTGTAAGAATATTGTGGACACAGTAGCAGATATTAGTCCTTAAACAACCTCAAAAAACAATATTAATCACTGGAATATGAGATATTAGTCCTTAAACAACCTCAATAAACAATATTAATCACTAGAATAGGAGATATTAGTACATAAACAACCTCAATAAAAACTATTAATCACTAGAATAGGAGATATTAGTCCATAAACAACCTCAATAAACACTATTAATCACTAGAATAGGAGATATTAGTCCTTAAACAACCTCAATAAACAATATTAATCACGAGAATAGGAGATATTAGTCCATAAACAACCTCAATAAAAAATATTAATCACTAGAATAGGAGATATTAGCCCATAAACAACCTCAATAAAAACTATTAATCACTAGAATAGGAGATATTAGTCCATAAACAACCACAATAAAAACTATTAATCACTAGAATAGGAGATATTAGTCCTTAAACAACCTCAATAAACAATATTAATCACTAGAATAGGAGATATTAGTCCATAAACAACCTCAATAAAAAATATTAATCACTAGAATAGGAGATATTAGCCCATAAACAACCTCAATAAACACTATTAATCACTAGAATAAGACATATTAGTCCATAAACAACCTCAATAAACACTATTAATCACTAGAATAGGAGATATTAGTCCATAAACAACTTCAATAAACACTATTAATCACTAGAATAGGAGATATATCCAGTTATAATATATATTTGAAAAAGGTTTATTTAGTTCAACATTAGAATAATAAGTCATGTATCACTAATGCTTGTTCAAAACACATACCCACAATATTCCTACATCCAATTACATCCTGCATGAAATATGTTGTAAACTTGTGGTGGAGATTCAAAAACTCAAATAAAAAGCAGTGACACTGTCCTATCTTACCCTTCTACCATAAAAAAGGGAAAAAGACATAAAAGTATGTGTTGTCATGGAAAATATCCAGTGTAATGAGTGATGCTAAATGTTTGAGTGGTACTGTATCCGAATATTTGCTATGAAGAGAACATGTACGTAACTATTTTGATTTTTAACTATTGTAACTATTAATTTATTTTCATTTTAACACAAATAGCACTCATTTAAAACAATTTACAGTTCAATTAATACAACAAAAACAGGCTTTGTTCATTGCTTACACACAACCATCAGTCTTCGCAACACTGCCTGTAAAATATATAATCTTCTGGTTTAGCATAACCATAGTGTGGCATCTTTATTCAACTTATTAATATACATGAGGTGTTTTGGTCTTATGTAACATACAGTAACAGGCACTTGAGTGAATAATGGATGTGACAATAAAGACATTAATAAGCAGAAGCTGATGAATATTCACAAGCACTCACCTGCAAGTGTAGAATAGAGGAAGAGCACTGTGTGTGTTAGAGTGCATGTGTGTGTGTTTGAGTGTATGTGTGTCTAAGGATGGAGGTGATGAAACATGAATAGAAAAAGAGGAAATAGGAGTAAAGAGGAGGTCAGAAATGGAAGACGGGTGATGCAGAGTCTGCCTTTAATGGAATAAACCTCTACGTAACACATTTGTATTTTATAGTTGATTAGTGATGCTTCAGGTGCTCCATATTGGCATGTATTGCATGCATATGTTGACACTGAAATGAACAATTTCTACAGATGTAGCTGAAAACTGCTGGAGTATTCCTTTAAAACACATATATATATATTTACTCACGTTGAGAAGGCATTGTTCTGTTTCTCACAGCGGATGCCCTTGCAGTGATTAGGCTCATCCGCAGCCTGTGTCTCATAGTAAAAGTAGAGCTGGTTGAGGCCGTTGGCAAAGGCCAGCAGCACCAGGCAGTAAATGAAGAGAAACTTGAGAATGTCCAGCAGCATGCGCCCCAGAGATATCTGCAGGGGGCCCAGGTGAGAGTTGGCGGTGAAGAGGGAGATGAGCCGTAATGAGCTGAAGATGTTGGCGATGGCGAACAAAGCCTCTGCCATCAGTGTCGGATGCCACATCTCCCACTCCTCACGTGGACGAGAACTGTTATACTAACGGGGGGAGGAGGTGCAGAAATCATTCAAAACTGTTTAGAAACATTCAAATATTATGTTACAATAGTAACTGGCAAATGTTTCATGGCAGACCACATGAAATAAAACTTTGCCTATAAAAATAGGCTTTTAAAAATAATAGAACCATAAAAGCCCTTATTAAAATGCCCCAGTCAGCCAGTAACATTAAAACCTTGTATCTGCACTCAATGTCCATTTTATCAGCGTGCAGTTCTACAATTACAGAGTGTAGTTCATCTGCTTATCTGTATACCTTGTTAGCTTCTTTTCACCTGTTCTTCAATGATCAGGACCCCCAGAAACCACTATAGAGCAGGTATTATTTGGGTGGTGGATCATTTTCAGGACTACTGGTCTAGTGACCATCAACGAAAGACCAGAGGATGACAGACACACAGGAAGAGATGAGTCTGACTTTATATATAAAAGGTAGGAGTGTCTAATAGTACTTGGACACAATGTTTATAAACAGCACACTCTAACACACCACCACCACGTCAGCATCACAGCCATGCTGATCACCGAAGAACAGGGTAAGAGGGGGTTGTGAAAGTATACAGAGAAACAGAGGGACTGCAGTGAGACTTTTAACATTATGGCTGATCAGTGTATGAGGTTGTGGAATAATAATCAGACAATATTATTGTCTTACTGCTAAGACAGAGATTGTGGTGAAAATATAACAATGGCAAGTGAGCAGTAACACATTCTACTTTTGTAAAGCTCACTGTTGGCCAGAATACTTTCTTGGCCTGAAACGGTGACAAATTTCTGCATTTTACTTCCATTTTTCACACACAATGATGTAAATTCCCACTTCCACTCCTTGTTTCTCGTGCTCCTTGCTGTGTCTAATTTTCATATTTCAGTGGACAGTGAGGCAGTGAAGCGGTTGCTAGGCATAAATGAGTTTTCTCCTAATCCAATGTGTAGTAATATGATTCATGATTAATTGAGCAATCTGTATTTTCACACACTGCTCAAGATATGATTTCATATTTTATGATATATGAATATGATTTAAATCAATAGGTCTTTTTGTTTGTCCTAAACAATAATAAAGTTGGTGTGACACTCCCGCCTCAGCCGTGCCCTTAGCCCCGCCTCAGTCACCATGTGCTTTAGTTGTGCAGGTCCTGAATTTCCTTTTTCAAAATGGGGGGGAATTCCCCCCTTAAATGTGTCACATAAGGGGGAGTTCTACATTGGGGGGGGTACTACTGGTGAGCTTAACTACAGGTCTTGTCCTTTTGAGAGTTTTGTTGCTGTGCTTCAGCTTAAGATATTAGCTGAACTATATAAGAACATTTTTGGCCGAATCAGCCTCGCGCTTTCTTTTCAGTGCTGCTGTATGAGAAACGCTAGCCAAGTGGCAACTTAACGTCGATGTTTTGTAGCATTGGCTGGTAAAAGGCGCTGCACCGTACATTTTACAAATTGAGCAGCTCAATTTACCGCTATTAAGTTCGAGCCAAGGATATACTCTTGGCCAAATGGCCTGAAACTTATCTTTAGACTGCTGCTTTAGTTTGGTACTGTCACCTGTCTGTGAATCCTGAGGATTAATTTTGTTAACATCACCGATGCTGCTGCTTGCACTAGTACTCACCCCCCCCCCCCCCCCGAAAATCCCCTATGAAGAAGCTACAATAAAATGCTTTTAATGGTAACTTCTACACACCTACACACAAAAATCAGTTTCATGTTTATCATGCCTTATAGCCCAAAGATAAGAGGGGAGTGTAATTTTGGCAAGTGTTATGTTAGGATTGCCGAAATCATGCTCTCCCCCCACCCCCCAAGATTCTGTTACAGCTCCTAACATCATCTCGTGTTATTGGTCTAAATTCAGTGATTCACATCTTTTCAGAAGAAATAATGACATTGTATGCTATTGTAATGTTCTCTGACCCAGAGCTGAGTTATAAACAAATCAAGTTGGGGAGAGAGAGAGATAAAGAGAAAGAGAAAGAGACACACAGAAGGTGAACAGAAAACAGTCGCTAGCTAAAATGCCAGGTAAATAGGGGAACCACGGGTATTGCAAGGATTGGGAAAAAGAAAAAGGTTTGATGGAACGTATTAAAAGTGTTTTTAATGATGAGAAAAGGGCATATTGGAAATATTGCAAATGTGAAATGAAAAGTCGGTTCCTTTTTTTTTTTCTTTTGCTAATTATGTTACGATTAAATGTTCTTGACTGGATATAAAACTTAAGGTTAACTTTTAATTAAACAACTAATAAACACGAATGTTACCATATTATTGACTGATAATAAACAAAATACTGTCATACACTCATAGTTGTTTTGACATTTGCTTCAAACGTGTGACAGACATTTTGGGCTAGCTTAAGCTTCTGAAGGGCGGGTTTTAGACTGACTTTGGGCTGGATATTTTTTTTAGACCTGGCAACCCTGGCTGTGTGACGCGAAAGGGCGTCAGAATTCGGCACAACACCGGTGCTGTTTTCTGAGCGGATTCAATTTCAGAAGATGGAGATTTGCGTTTTAGCCACCGCTCCATGTTTACGTTACAAATGTTCTTATCAGTGACTGTGTTGGTTCTGAATGTTGAGAGAAACGCCTCTAAAGCAGAAGGTTCTCGTAGCTCTGTAGACAGAGAAGAGTGAGCGCGCTTAGTGCAGCGTCCAGTACGTTAGTCGGTCCGTCCGACCATCCGTCCATTTCACAATCCAATTCAATGATTTGCTGAAATTGTTTTCGCTGTAATTGTGTTTAGCGCATTATTAAGGCTAAAATTGCAAGAATCAAAGAAATAATGCGCAATTCCCTCAATCCCGTACTGAAATTCAGGCCCTGGTTGTGTGTACTTTCTGTGTCTCCGCCCTCATCTCATTATCCTTCCTTAGTGGCACACCTGTTTTGTGTTACCTCACAGCCTTGTTTGATAATTGCAGCTTGATTATGTGTGCTATTTATCCCCCTCATGTTTCTCTTGTCTTTGGCTAGTCATTTCTGTAATACTGGGGTGTAGAGGAGGAGGGTCGGATTCTAAAAAAACAGCAACTGAACTAAAGACTGTGGTTTATAAACTAAACACAAACGTGGAGACTAACGTAATGCTGTAGACATACTGGGTAGACTTTCATAAAGATTAACTCACACATGGACATTTAATGGCTGACAAAATACACAGAGAAAAGAGGGGGCTTAAATACTGAGCATAATCAAATGGGCAAATGCACACACAGGGCTGCGAATAACACAAGGCAGGTGTAAAGAATTAACCGGGTGACGTGATGAGGGTGTGGACACAGAGACAAGACATAAATTGGGAATGAAAACACTAACATGAGGGCCGTGGTGGGGGGCATGAAAGTTGGCCTTATTGAAGCAACTTTTGTTAAATGAACAAGAATACCACTGGATTAAAAAATACCAAAATAATGTAAATAAATCAATTTAGATTTTTTTTTTTATTTTCCCCATCCTTAAAGCATCCTTGGGTTTGAGAAAGGTGCTACATAAATTGAAATAATAATAATAATAATAATAATAATAATAATAATAATAATAATAATAATAATAATAATCAATTATTATTATTATTATTATTATTATTATTATTATTATATTTGAAATGACATCTAAATAAATTATATAATGTTGTTTTATTTTAATCATAGTGTATCTCTGTGTATCACCCAAACAGGCTGCAGTACGCAAGAGACTTGTGTGGGCTTATAAGTCTTGTCATGTGTGGTGACTCACAGAGCTGCAGATGGTCATGAAATCTTTGTGTACATGAGTTTATACTATACTACTTAGTGTATACTGGAAGACACCATGTTTTACTGCTTACCTTGACATATGCAACAATTTTCAGAGAGATGGTAGCTAAGTACAGAGAGTTCATAGCGAAGTCCATTAGATTCCACCAATCATGAACATATTCAGTGAAACCTCCATCCCACATCTCCTTAATTTCAGCCCAGATAAACCCTGTCAACATAACACAAACACATTGAAAATGAGGCAAATGAAATGTAAAATAATTTTTACACTACTGTAAGTTTATTAGGTACACCTATCTTATACCTGCATTTATTGGCACCAAGTTATCATATAAGTTCACTTTGTAGGTTTACAATTACTGACTGTACAGTCTTCACCTCCATCCAATGCTTATAAAAGATCCTTGTGAAGTGCTGATGGTTATTCACCAGTCACTTAATTCTGACTTTAAGACCTTTAAATCTCATTTGATATGATTCTAACTATAATCAATGTTGAGGTAATGTATTACAAAGTAATGATTATTTTTTTACTGTAATGATGTAATGTTAAGCATTACAGATAAAATGCCAATCACATTATAATTATTGACAAGAATTACTTTACTTATCTGCCTTCAAGAGAATGACATTTATTACAGATCAGGCACTAACGCATATATTAATGTATATTTATTGTCCTTGTCTGTCCTTGTGCATTGTTTGTGTGCACTGTGTGCTGTAACATGTTTGGTCTTACAGCATACCATACTGTGTGTATCTCCTTGGGTATTCTATCTGCCAGTTGTGCCTCTGTCTATTTTTAGTTAGTTGTTGAATTCTTTTTGGAAAGCTGATATATCTGTAAAGTTCAGTTGTGACAATGCCAGTTATATCACCAACGTTACTACACAAATAAAATATTTGAACTGAATCTATAAATGGTCATTAATATTACAAAATGGTTAAATACTGTCTCAATGACAGTATTTCTTTGCTTCTAACATATTATTTGTGATACTGCATATCATAATACACCATGGAATTATTATCTTTCAATGCATTACTTCATCTTTATTAATATTTCTAATTGTTACATTGCAAACAGGACCACAGTAAGAGTTATTAAGATAATGTAACACTTTTTAAGTAGTTTTTGTATTTGTTGGTGAAGTAATACATTGTATGTACAACGTAATGGTTTATGTGACATGTAGTATTGTAAAGAAATAAGGTGAAGAGATCTATAAACTACAATTTTATTCATATTTAGCATCACATTTTGGAATACATATAACTGCCAGAGCATACACACACACACACATACCCTTACCTAGCACCCAGGGCAGTATCATCCACTCTACTATAGTAGGCGGTGGGCCTTGCATGTGGAGGTTGGTGCGTGCGATGTGCTGGGAAGCGAGGAGTAGGAGAAAGAGGAAGGTCAGGTAAGAGGCTGTATGGCAGATGAATTTGATGAAGGGTTTCTTAATGAAGAAGCCCAGTGAGCTCTTGGGGGCCAGCAGATAGATGATTGAAAAGACTGGGAAGAGAAGGCCAATGATGATACACATGACCAGTTTGACGGCCCAGTGCCGGCGGCGCCATCCTGGAAAGCCATCATACCAAAGTGTTGCCAGTAGCTGCTGACAATTTGGCTGAGCCACAAACTGCAAAAGAAAGAGAGGATATTTTAGTCTTATAACCATTTGTATGGTTTACACATTAGTGAACACACACTATGAGGCAGTGTACTGTCACATCATCTGCAGCACCTGGGAAGAATTTGGGGATTTGTTAGGGTGATCAGACATCCTCTTACATGTCGGGTAAAAATGTCCGGGCAGAATTTCACAAATGTCCGGGATTTTGTTTTACTAGAGCTTATATCAAATTTTGAGAAGGGGAGGAGTCTCTCCCTCCCCCTGTTCCATTTGGTTCGCTTGAGTGAGACGTTACGCTATAATAATTGGAGATGGGTGAGCACTAGGACCCAGTGGGAATCCAACCCTGTTTCCATTTAGACCGCCCACAAGCTCACCAATTGGCTCTGATGTTTCTTGCTAACATGTGTTTGGCTGTTGCCGCTGTCACTCCCTCAAATAGTGTCTGGACTTTCACCTGTAAGTTGTTAACATGCGTTAATTCTGCCTGTGTCATGTCAGCTAGACGTATTTTAATATCAAAGGTTTAACAATAAAATTCATTAACATTAATATTTGAGTCTGTGTGAGTGTGTCTACCTGTCTGAAAAGTCATCCATTTACATACCTCTAAGTTAAACTATTGTCAAAATAATTCAGAATTTCTGCTTATTTTTACTCAAAAGTTAGGTATAATTATGTGTAAATGAGGTCTATTGAACATACATTCCAAACATAAGTGTAATGTTGGTGATAATGAGCTGGAGTGAAGTTGACTGAAAAGGTGAAACACATAATTGGGTGATAAATTTAAGCTACGTGCTTTTAACAGTTTATTAATATTTAATCATAAATAATGTATTAATATTTTATTAATGATTAATATAAATTTTATTATTTTATTATTCATAATAATGTTTAATAGTATATTATTAATAGTAACTAGTAATTATTAATAACATATAAATCATAATTTGTCAATATTTATTAATAATTAATAACAATAATAAAATGTATGTTGAAGCACCAAAAAAAGGGACGAAAAGGGATGCGTGGTGCCCCCCTAAGACATGTGGTGTCCCTGTAAAATTGTGGTGTGCATGATCCACGTATGCGGAGCGCCGGCCCTTTATATGCCCCCCTTCCCCCGACCCCCCGCGCTGAGGTGTCCTCTTTTCCATAATCTCAGATCTGGTCACCCTAGGGTTTGGTGCCTTTCTCAAGGTCTCTTCAGCCATGTCCTGCTGGTCCAGATTAACCTTCAGGCCATGACATGTACAGAGAAAATCTACTTTTTCCATTTAAGGGAATGAGAACACATGTTTTATGTGATTTATGAAAAAATGTTTCAAATGTAACTACGTTTCCTCCCTAGTTAGAAGCTGTTGCCATTTCCCTCCCTCTATCTGGCTCTGCTCTCATGGCATGATCACGACCAATCTGGAGAGTGAGCATAAACCTCTACAGAAAGTGTTGCTACTGAAATTATGATCACTGAGCCATGTAAGTTGAACATACACTGCATTTGTTCTACGTTTACCTGGTAAACACAAATATAAACTCAAATGCAGTTGTGTTGTTCATTAAAGTTAAACCCTAATCTGCTTTGACATGTTGACAGATCAGAGCACAAGTACTGCCTAAAAGCCCATTTGTAAAATTGGAAAACACCACCAGCAATATCACTCAAGCACTGGATGCAAGACATAAAACACAAAGCGCAGAACATGCAGTGGTTCTATATAAAGCTCAGCATCTTCATAAGTTTGTTCAGCTCACAGTTTTAAAAACTGTCATGTAATACTTTTTATTCCGGAAGTGGTGAGTCATCACACATTTGGCTCCTATAGGGCTGCCAGCCATGCTATGTAGCTTGTGATTAAATAATCTCTCACACATGAAACTGTGGAATTTGTTCTACAAGATGAATTTGGAACAAAGGATTTGACAAGGTAATCACATCCAGATTGCGAGAAAGGAGGAACCTGTGATAACGTTTTTATTTTACTACAGATTTACACAAGCACTCTTCTAAGATGCAGGCAATTCAGACTATAGCCTTTTTTTTCAGACGAGATTAAATCTTTATGGGATACTGGGGTAATTTCCTCTTTTACAGGTGATCATTTACATTTTACATTTGAGGCATTTAGCAGACGGTTTTATCCAAAGCGACTTACAACTGGGGGTTAGGTGCCTTGCTCAAGGGCACTTCAGTTGTGACCTGCCCGGGGATCGAACCGGCGACCTTCAGGTCACCAGACCAGATCCTTAACCACTAAGCCACGGCTGCCTAATCATCTGCAATGTTATTTCTGTAAGAATCACATTTTGGGACAACCAGCAGTGAACAAACTTCTGAGCTGGAGAGAAAAAATGCCAGACTATTATAAATAAAACAGGTGAATTCACTGATTGGATAGTGAAAGACACGAGCTGTAATTAGTTTTTTCCTCTTAGCCAATGTGAGTGCAGATTTGATTTTGGCATGTAGAGGAAGGACTGTTTGAAAAGATTACTTAAATGAGTTTTAGCACAAAAACATTGTGTGAAATTTATTTTTAATTTTCTGCAGACTTCCCGCTGATATATTAATCCAGTCCAAATGGACAACATTGTAAACTCAACAGCATATCTAGAAAGCAGAACATTTAGCTTTGGACCAAACAGATCAGCACTGTGCCTTCATGTGCTTTTATTAGCATTAGCACCGAGGCTAATGTGAATGCAGGTGCTAGAGGGCTAGGACTCCTTTCAAGTCATGGTTGCAATAGATGCCCCAAAGACTTCTTTTCTAATCATTTCCCTCTCCATCTTACTCTCCTTTGACCTTCTTCCTCATCCTCCTTTCTCCATGCAAGAGCTCAGCTAGCTCAATCTCATTTTGCACAGTTCAGGTTGGATGTGATTTAAATGCTAATTCACTTAGTCCTTGCTGATCCCTTGGCTGCTCTCACTGCAGTGAGGCAATTCTGTAGCACCCAGGAACCACTCCAAACAACAGATCACAACCACGGCTGCTAGAATATCCCTCTAGAAGTGCTTCATTGATTCTCTGATTCTCTGGAGGGTGCTAAAACACTCACATGGCAAATGGGCAATTTGATTCTTTTCATAAAGCTCAAATGACAATATGTTATCATGGCAGTATGACAATATCTCATAACTGTGATCAATTATGTGATGAAACCTTACTGCATATATAAAAATAAGACAAAGCAATTAACCCTTTGGAGTCGATGGACCCATCTGTGGGAACAAAACCGAAATTCTGCATAAACACTTATATAAATCTGTGAGATTTTATCCTAGAAACAAAACTAAACATACCCCGGAAACCTTAAAGGGTCTACTTTTCAAATATGTATGACTTGAATTGAAATATATTTTTAGGTTCTTGTGAGAGGAGTTTAAATAAGCAGCACATTTGTGAGAGTTGTGCATATTTTCCAGCCAAAAGATGTGATATGCCATTCATATGATAATTCTGAACATTACACTGGTGGGTTCCAGGGACTGTGGAATCTGGAATGTGAACACCTATCTCATAAATATTCAATGTAGGGTTAGTGGCAGAGTGAAAACAGAGTGTCACCTCACATTTGTTAAGCTTTAGAAACAAAAATACCCTACAATTTAAATTAAATTACAATTACAAAAACTGTAATGACCTGTGTGTAGCCAACACCTCTGTTTATTCAGTTCAGAGCTCAGAAATCTTGGCTAGAAATGTTTAGAGTGGGTTTTTTTCACAATATACGGTATCAGCACATCTGAAAATAGGTTTTTGGAAAGTCTAAGTTTAAAGCAGATTTAATCAAAATATAAATTTATGACACCCTTACTGTTTTGACACTGTTGTTGCTGAGTTTGATGTAATTTGTAAAAACGTCAAGCCATGTCAAACTACATCATAGTGTCTGAAATACCCTCAGATTCCAGAGGGTTAAAGAAAGCCTGTAAACAACTAGTAAACATAAAACACAGAGAAAGAAAGTTTGGATATCAGCCCATCATCATGTTATTTATAATAACGTAAAACATAAATAACAAAAACAATTAAAAACCAGAATGAATATGAAAGCAGAAGAAAGGACATAAAGAGAAAAATAACATATGAATAGATTATTTTTGATTAATCTAATCTTTATCACATTAGTCTGTATATTTGGTTTTGTTTTGAGTTACTCATTTAGATACATGTTATTAGATGTAGGAAATATTTTCAAGATGTCTAGCCTCATCAACCACATGGAAGTCTACCATTTGTTGACACCTCAAAAGTCCTCAACAGATCAGTTTTTTTTTACAATTGTTTTTAAATATTATCCATCTATCCATCCATCCATCTTCTTAACTGTTTATTCCAGGTCAGAGTTCCTCTATCACTTCACTGGGTGCTTGGCAGGTCATTTTACTAATTTAACTGTAGCTGGGATGCCAGTCCATCACTGGACACACACACACACATACACACAAGGACCATTTAAAGTAACCAATTCATCTGACCTCCATGTTTTTAGACTGTGTGATGAAACAGCGTCATTAAATATAGATGATGAGCTGTGAGGTGTTGGCAAAAGACTGGTATGGTCAAAAAGGCAGAATTACAATACATCAGACTTCCTGAAACAAGATGTCCGAAATAACATGAACTTAAATAAATATGTCACAAATGCCTAAAAATATAGAATCAAACAATAACATACAGTTCAGTACTAAAATGATGTCAGTGCTATTCAACTGCATAAATCAGATACAGCAGACAGAGATTCACAGCATTTCTTTAACAGTTTAAAATTCAGATTTAGAGAGTGCCTTCAAGCCAAAACAGTATTTATCAGCAATACTCAACAGTCTCTCTCTCTCTCTCTCTCTCTCTCTCTCTCTCTCTCTCTCTCTCTCTCTCTCTCTCTCTCTCTCTCTCTCTCTCTAACAGCTTAATTATTATGCAGTGAATAGTAACTGATGGAGTATCTACTTCAGTAATTTCCCTCATTCCCCATCATTCCATATCAAGATCTTCTTGGTCTTCTGGGCTTTCAGTCTAAATTGCAGTCAGTTGTAGAATAATACCTTCACACAATAATATTATACTTTTTCTGTAAATTGTAGGCTTATAACAATTTTGGCCAAGAATGCTGTGTGAAGTGTCAGCCCAGAGGGTCCCAGCGGGTAATGACCATCAGTCTAAGAGTGGTGATATGTTCAAACACCTGGGGCTAGTGAAAAAAGACCTTGTAGCCAGGGCCTAAACACACCCCTGGTTCAAATGGTGACATTTTAAACAATATTGGATTGGACAACGTGATGAAATACATTTTTCATATTTTAAGGTTAAATAATGTACATTTTAATTTTTTTTATATATACATATATAAACTTAACATTGAGGCCACTGCAATTAAATGAAATAACTAATAATATGTTATTAACAGACTCACTGTCATGCTGATATTCAGTATAATAGCACAACCTCAGGCTTTTATATGGTTCTACAAAGCATCATACACATATATTAGGGAAGCAACAACAGTTTATGATTTGTTTGTTTGTTTAATCATTTATTTGGCTCTGACAATGCAAATAGGTCCACAACTGGACACGGACTGGACTGTTGCCAGCACATAAACATTTCCGTGTATATTAATATGCTACTTTGTGTAGGTCTATGCTATTGCAGAACAACTGCTTTGTATCTTGTACATTTACCTGTATGTTTCTGCTGAGTTGTGAGGCTGCTGAGTCTCTTTGATATCATGCGCGATTCTGATAGTTAATAGCTTTATCAATTAACAGATAAAAGGACATACAGGTAAAATAAGTGATAAATACTAAGAAAAGTCCCAGTAGTGTTATAGTTTATAATTAAACTTTTAGAATGTCTCTTGTCCAATCAGAACCAGCTGCTGCATACTATGCACTATTTTAGCCTTACCATATCTAATATAACTAAGTGAAATCATTTCTTTATTATTTTTAAAGCAAAAGGCTGCAAAATAATGTGCACTTTTCTTAACTATATATATATATATATATATATATATATATATATATATATATATATATATATATATATACAGTCATGGCCAAAAGTGTTGGCACCCCTGAATTTTTTTCCAGAAAATGAAGTATTTTTCCGAGAAAATTATTGCAATTACACGTTTTGCTATACACATGTTTATTTCCTTTGTGTGTATTGGAACAACAAAAAAACACAAATTTGACATAATTTCACACAAAACTCCAAAAGTGGGCACCTTTTCAAAATTGAGGGTAAATAAATTTGTTTCAAGCATGTGATGTTTTTTTGTTTTTTTCCAATACACACAAAGTAAATAAACATGTGTATAACAAAATGTGTAATTGCAATAATTTTCTGGGAGGAATACTTCATTTTCTGGGAAAAATTCAGGGGTGCCAACACTTTCAGCCATGACTGTATATATACAGTATATATAAAGTTTGTTTAACACTTTATTAGCACTTTTTTTAACACTTGTTTAACACTAAATTCACTCAATGATTACTTATGTGTTAGTCAGGGTGTGGGTGACTTTACAATGTAGGAACAAATATATAAAAATATGGTGTCTCCTTGAACTGCCACCTTATAGCGGTGGAGGGGTTTGCGTGCTTGAATGATCCTAGGGGCTATGTTGTCTGGGGCATTATGCCCCTGGTAGGGT
>BRDA01006250.1:26013-54396 GCA_036984385.1 Crenuchus spilurus
AGGGAGGTTTGGGTTTC
The DNA here is from genome assembly GCA_036984385.1 of Crenuchus spilurus. Taxonomy (NCBI): domain Eukaryota; kingdom Metazoa; phylum Chordata; class Actinopteri; order Characiformes; family Crenuchidae; genus Crenuchus; species Crenuchus spilurus. The sequence continues at coordinate 26,031 of BRDA01006250.1, forward strand.
CCTGCTTAGACTGCTACCTCCGCGACCCGGCCCCGGATAAAGCGGTTGATAATGGATGGATGGATGGATGGATGGTGTCTTGGGGCAGAGTGGCTCAGCAGGCTAAGACTAGAATCAGGGACATTGCAAAAATGATAGGAAGAGTCCTAATGGATGGGATGGGTTAACTGCCTACTACTACATTGGGAAGGGAGAAAATTGGCAAAAAAAAAAATTGTTGTCTCAACATTTAAGAGAATTTGGACTGAAAACCCACTCTGACCAAACCTCTGTATAGTAGAATGAATCAAAAGGCCAGACTAACAAGACTAGAATACACTGTTTGTGTATGGAGGAGAAACAGTCCAAAGTTCACATTAGTGATAAAAACAAGTTTAATTTATTAGCGTCCAATGGGAAACATTATGTTTGTCATCAAATTGGGGAAGGACTGAAAACAAAGTGTGTTAAGAGGTCAGTGAAAGGAGGAGGAGGAAGTGTCATGGTTTGGGAAATGTTTTTGGCAGAAGGAGTTGGGCTTCTTAAACAGTGAATGCAAATGTTTATCAGAACCTTATTCCACAACACTTATCACCAAATCAACCAGCAATTTTCATGCAGGACAACCTTAACCCTGTCACACAGCAAAACAAAAAGTTTGAAACTGAAAACATTGAAATGATAAAATGGCCAGCCCAGAGTCCTAAACTAAACCCAATAGGAAACCTTAGAAAATACTTGGTGATAAAGTTATGGCCAAGAAACTCATTACAGTCACCAAACTGTGGAAGATACTAGAAGAAGAGTGGGCTAAAATCACACCAGAGCAGCATGAGAGACCAGTGATGTCCTGTGGCCGCAGATGTGCTAAAGTCATTCAAAGGAATGGCCTGTACTCTAATTCTTAATTGTTGACTGGTGTAACCTTCAGAAAACCTTCGCCCTAGCAGAGCACCTAAAAGCTTTCTGGTTTGCAACTTTTGCTGCTGCCAAATTGAAGAATTTTGGAAGAGAAACTTAGAGGCATGTAAATGGATGGCTTATCATAGACTGGTATTTGTAAAAATGAAATGAAATCATTTCAAATGTTTGCACCATCTCCATTTAATACAGTGGAGCCTTGACTTATGAATTACCCAACTTTCCATTTTTCCGAGATATGAGCCATTGCTTGGTAGTTTTCTTTTTGCTTTATGATGCTGATCTGAGTTACGAGCCAGTGAGCTTCCACCACCCACCACTAGGAGTCACTAACGAGCATGAGTGAGTGCAGAGATCACTGCCGATACTGCAGAAAAGAAAATGTGGTGCTTTGTCACTGTGTAAACAAACAATGCCCTGAAAGTGAAAGCGAAGTCACTGAAATAGATTCTCTGATCTTTAATGTAAATACACTTAATAAAACATTTTCAAAACATCTTTTATTATGTATTATTATTTTTATACATTATTTATTATTTATAAAGCATTTTTTTCTTATTTAAAAACACAAATAAAAATGGTGTGATTTTTTGGGGGGCTGGAACAGATTAATAGCATTTTAATTCATTTTATTGAGGAAATTTTATTTGATATATAGAAGCAAACTGACTTATGAGCTCCGTCCATCTTTAAGGCTGCAAAGTGTCAAATTCTTGCACTGTAATGCAATAAACTCCCTAGTAAATAATTTTCCTCTAGTAGACAACAACTCTTCACTCTCTTATTTGTGTGTTTTGTTGATGAAGCATCTTTGTTTCAGCTAGAGTAGTGTTTAATTTAAACAGTCCTTGCTATTCTTGCCAACTCAGCTGAATAAAATAAATAAATGACGAGGAAAGAAAATGCTGTTGTAAAAGCAAACAGGCAACAGAGTGAAAACAGCTCCCTCACAGTAGTCGTCGAGCTGCTGAGGATAAGTATGATCCAATTGTGGTCAAGATTAATTTCCTTTCTGTTTGACCGAAATAGTGTTTATTGGGTTTCTATTCCCTTGTAGTTCCCTCTTATCTCTTATCTCCTAACCTCTTTTTGATTCCTTAATTCCCCTCTGTTTTAGTGCCTCTTCTCTCTTTGAATACATCCTTTCTTCTGTGCCTTCACTTCTACTGCTTACCCAAAATAACAAATCACATTAATATTGTATACAGAAATTACATGCGCGTGTAACACCTAACTGCATGTGACAGGTTAAGTGGTGCAGGGGCAGTGTTCACAGAAAGCTATTATATTTGAATGATGAAAACATACATTGTATTTTAATATGGCTGGTAAGAGCAACTCTAAAGTCAGAGTCAAAGGAGGATAATCAGCCATAGCTACCACTATTTCCTACTTTGGTAGGAAAGGAAGGAACTACAAAGGCAAACTTCTTGTGCATGATGATAAAATGTTTAACACATCCAACCACTTTGCTAATCTCCTTTCACCCTGTCTTCAATGACCACTACAGAGCAGCTATTAATTGGGTGGTGGATCATTCCACCAGTACTGCAGTGACACTGATCAGATGGTGGCATCTAGTGCTACAACAAGTGGATCAGACACAGCAGAGATACTGAATTTTGTCCACTTTGTGTAAAGTCGGGAGACAATAGCCCAAATGTTGCTGCACAGGTTGTGTTGGTCATCTTCTAGTCCTTCAGTGGTGATCACAGGATGCTGTTGGTTTGATCATTTTGGTTGGTGGACTGTTCTCCGTCCATCAGTAAGACTGAGCTGATTAAAAACTATGCTGTGTCTGATCCACTCATACCAGTGCAACACACACTAACACACCACCACCACATCAATGTCACTGCAGTGGTGAGAATGATGCAGCACTCAAATAAAAGCTGATCTGTGGGGGTCCCGATAATTGAAGAACATGTGAAAGGAGGATAATATAGTATACAGAGAAACAGATGGACTACAGTCTGTAATTGCTGAACTACAAAGTCATGGTCAGTGATCAGTGGAGCTGATAAAATCCATCCATCCATTATCCCAAACACTTAATCCTTATCAGGGTTGTGGTTAGTCCCCTTCCCTCTCACTGGGTGCAGGGCAAGGCAATACACTATCCTAACTAAACCCAGGACAGGGTGCCAATCCATCACTGGAGTAACAAATCCAGCTGACTTCCATGTGTTTTTGGACTGTGGGAGGAAACCAGAGACCCCAGAGGAAACCCACATAGACACAGGGAGAACATGGAAGCTCCACCCAGATGGATACTAAAACCCAAGACCTCAGCGCTGAGAGGCAAGCGTGCTGTCCCAGCTGATAAAATGGACAATGAATATAGATACAACGAAGTGATTTGAATGAAGTGCCTGGTCAGTGTGTGAATCAAACATTATATATAATGTGATGCATTAGCTGTTATGATTATTGTGTAATGTTGTATAAAAGAATACATCTGTTAATGGTGTCAAAGATAGTACTAAACATTACAAACTAGTAATAATATCATTACTAGTACAAATTAAAGATTTCATTAATAGTTTATTATGAGCTCTATCAAGTCATTAGTTAATTAGCTAGTTTAGTTAATTAGCTTATAATGTTATATATTTTCTCTTTCTCCCCCCCCTTTTCTTTCTCACTGTCTCACTCACTTTCTCCCCCTTATTCAGTTTTTTTCTCTCACTGTCTCAATCTCCTCCATTCCTCCGCCCCATGTCTCTCTCTCTCTCTCTCTCTCTCTCTCTCTCTCTCTCTCACCCACACACACACACACACACACACACACACACACACACACACAAACTCACTCTCTGTCCCACCACTCTGTCTCACTTTCTCCCCCTCCTTCTGTTTTTCTCTCTCACTGTCTCAATCTCCCCTTCCATTCCTATGTTCCTCTGTCTTTCTCTCTTCCTCCCTCTCTCTCTCTCTCTCTCTCTCTCTCTCTCTCTCTATCTCAGTTACTCATCTCTTACTTGTACAAAAGATGCAGGCGCTGCTCAGTTACCCGGGAGCAATCCAACCTGCCCACCAGGCGGCGAGAGAAATCGATTTGTGTTGTATTATTCAACAACTATTTGTTCTCAGTCAGAGAGCATTTTCACTGCTTTTCTGTTCTTAAAGTCTTTCTCTCTGCCTTATATGTGAATGTGTGATGGACTTTGGTAGACCATTTGGCTAAGCAGGGCTTCAGTGGGGATTGTTTGCTCTTGAGCAGAATGAAATCAGGATACCAGGTTGAACAATATGGCAAAAAATAATAGAAGGCTTTTTACTGGTGTTAACACAGTATTCAGGTTTGTTTTACTGGGGGTTTGTGATGCCACTGCTGCATCTAAGCACTAAGGCAGTGAAATTTTCTTAGAATGTTAATTTAGAAAGACAAAAAGAAGAGTTGAATAAGTGTGGCATATAGAAAAGCAACTATATGTAATTCATGTATTATGATGGCATTGTGTCGTGTTTCCTACAGAGTGTTGGAATGGTACAGAAAGGTTGCTGGTTCCATCCCCTGCCCTTGATCAAGGTATCTATCCCCCATCTGCTCCCCAGATGTCATGGCTGCTGGGGCTGCCCCATGCTACAGACATATCTGTGCTCATTGCCTTGTTTATTTGTGCCCACTAGTGCATGTGTGTGTGTGTTCACTGTACAGACAGAGGTCAATTTCCTGTGTGTAACACAGTTGGCTCTTACTTCTTCTTCTTCCTATGTATATCTTGTACATATCAATATTTGAAGTAATTTAAAAAATGCATAAAGCAGTGCCCTGCAAGCACTCTCTTGCTGGATATTTTAAATTCCAGCAGAAAATGAGCAACATGAATAGCATGTATATTATTTTAATTGCTATAAGAGTTAAATATAAACATACAGTCACACCTGAGAGCCTTAAGTCACTGCAGAGCCCTGAAAAGCATTGCACCATTCAACTGAATGCAAAACGTAATAACTGCTTGCTTTCTGAATGTAATCTTCAGTTGGCTATTAATGCTACCAGAGTAGTGAAGAGCACCAGTGCAGTTTGCATGTGATACATTACTCTCCAAATCAGGAAACGTTGGGACAGTATGGAAAATGTAAATTACAAAACAGTGTTTCTTTGACTTATTTCTTTTCAGAAAATATGAACCCAAGGTATTTCATGTTTTGTCCAGTCAACTTCATTTCATTTGTTAATATACTGTACATACATTTCTGCATCTCATTCTAAAAAAAGTTGGGACAGATTTACCAACTGAACATTAAATATATTGTGTTCATACTGTCTGCAATTAAATAAAAGTCAATGTAAATTTAAGAAGCACAGTTTTTTTAGTATGTTTGTTTTTCATATTCTTTATTTGGGGTTATATTATTCTGAAAGTGGTGAGTCATCTGATATATCAGCTTAGAAGGCTGCAGCTTCAGAGAATGTCCAGAAATGTGACTAAATATAGGGGGGCAGCCATGGCCTGGTGATTAGAGATCTGATCTTGTGGCCGGAAGGTTGCCGGTTTGATCCCTGGGCGGGTCATGAGTGAAGTGCCCTTGAGCAAGGCAGCTAACCTCCAACTGCTCCCTAGGGGCCATAGATAGGGCTGCTCACCACTTCGAGCACATGTTCTCATAGCCTGGTGTGTTCACTAGTGTAGCGAGTCTCAACTGGTCTCAAAAGTGGGTTGCGGACACGTTCTGGGTGGGTCTTGGACAGTTTGTAAAAAATAAATAATTTTAAAACAATTAAAAATAATTAAAGCTTATCTGATGATGTACTCATCATTTATCTTGAAGGCATGCACAGCATACACATTGCCATGGTAACCACCATTTGTTGTAATGCAGAAAATTGGCAAAACGCAAAAAAGAGGACAAACACATTGAGGACAAACACACAGAAACCTCAGCGTGTTATTTGTAATAAACTGCTGGCACATGAGAGCATGAAAACATCCAAAGTAATGTGACATTTACAAACGAAACATGTGTAAAGCCAAGCCCAAAGAGCTTTTTAAAAAGAGGACTTCAGGCAGTTTTGGTCTCCTGTAGTTTTTACCTTCCAAAAACAATGTTACGCTGTATTAAAAGGAGACAAGTCGAGAATTAGAATGAGCAGAAATACAAGCCGTTCAATCTGAAGCTTATTTCACTTTAGATCGCGCACAAGCTCATCGATTGGCTCTCCCATGTCTTGCTCACTCCAGCGTTTAACATTTGAATCTGTGTTGAACTATTGTCAAAATAATTAAGAAATTCTGCTTGTTTTTACTCAGAAATGAGGTATAATTTTATGTAATGAAGTCTGTTGACCATACAGTCCAAACAAAGTGCAAAAAAAAAAAGTGAAGTTGACTGAAAAGGATTGGGTGATAATTTTATGCTACATGCTTTAATAGTTATATTTAAATAAATACAAGTTATATTATTATTAAATAAATAGTTAATAATCATATGTAATAATATATTAATATATCTTTAATGATAAATATACATTTTATTATATTATTATTAATAACACTATCGTTATTAGTAGTATTTTATTAATTGTAACAAGTAAAATATAAATCACAATTTCTAAGTAATGTATTGTAATAATAATAATAGTTATTAGTTATTTTATTTTTTTATTTACAGCATTTAGCAGACGCTTTTATCCAAAGCAACTTACAATTGGGGGTTAGGTGCCTCTCTCAAGGGCACTTCAGTCGTGACCTGCCTGGGGATCAAACTTACGACCTTCAGGACACCTGTCCAGATCCTTAACCACTAGGCCACAGCTGTCTAGTTAGTTTAATAATATTCATGTAATTCATAATATTAATTTATGTTCCAGCACCCCACCCTGCCGGTCGTGTCCCCACAAAATCTCAAGGCAAATAAATTTGTTTGGGTTGTATTCTATAAAAGTGGGTCATGACTTAATGACCATGAGGAAATGTGGGTCCCGGGCTAAGACCAGTTGAGAACCCCTGCACTAGTGTGTGTGTTTCACTGCATGGATGTGTTAAATGAGGTCAAATTCCATTGTCTGCAAATCACATTGGCAAAAGTTGAATGTAGTCTAATCTAAATAATCTCTCACACATGAGTCTGTGGAAGTTTTTCTACAAGATGAATTTAGTACAAGGGATTTCACAAAGTAAACACATTCAGATGGTGAGAAAGACCTGAGATAATGTGTTAATTGAAATGAAGACCTGAAATGCAGGAAATGATATAATTTAACAAATGAAATGAGTTTACTGTCTAAAATGTGAAAAATGATTAATTAAATATTAAACATTAAAACAAAACATTAGTTTATGATCATTAAACACCTTATGTTTCCACAAAATACCATGTTAGCTAATATTTCTCACTGATACTATAAAATGCATGAGGGCTGGTAAACATGTAGAGAGGAGAAATTTTACAAGATTTGCACTCAGGTTTCTATAAGCTGATTTATGACAGTGCCCAGTTGTAAAAAGTGAGCAGAACTTTGGTTGTTCAGTTCTCATTAAAACTGTGAAATAGAGCAGAGTTGTTTTAATGGAGTGGTTATAAAAGCCCCCAATAATGAGGCAAAAATCTTTTTATTTTTAGATTACTGAAGAAAAACTAAATTGGCCAAATCCAAAAATATGTTGAGACATGTCACAGAATGGTTCTGTTTTCTTCACACTGTAATGTGAATATTTTAAAATGCAGCACTATTTAAGTATTATTGTTGATTATTACCTCTATCATAAAGACCATGTAGTTCACATTGTCCTTCTTTCCATACACCCACACTTCCCTGATACAAACACTCTCAGAAAAACAGGTATTAGATCATCACTCTACATTTCAGTACCTTTTCTGTCCCTGTGGTGGAACATTTTCAGTACCTTTAGTTAGAGAAGATAACTATCAGACTGTGTGTTAATGAATACATTTGAAGTTCTATTGACTCAGATTTTTATTTGACTATTTAAAAAAGTTATATAAAGATATAGATCTGCACTTTTGTTTTGGAAAAGTGTACCTTTAAGCTGCACAATTGCACTTTAGTACCATGTTGGACCTTTGTTGCGTCCCTGTGACCCTGTTGCGTCTTTCTTGCCCTCTTAATGTGTTTGAGACATCAGTTGGGTGTCTACTTTGAAGAATCTAAAATCTAAAACATTTTGGTTTGTTTACCACTTTTAAGTTTACTACACGATTCTTTATGTGTTCTTTCAAAGTCTGGATGACTTTACAATATAGGAATAAAAAGAAAAAAGTAAAAACACTGAAAAACACAATTCAGAAAAACACTGAATGAGAATGAGAAATATAATGTAGATATATTATTCTATATTTTATTAATTCTATGAACTAGAAGTTATTCATTGTTAAATAAATATACTGTAATAATTCCCTTTCATTATTTTCATATTGTAGACCCACCTAATTTTTATTTTTAATTTTATTTGGAGTATCTTACAACATCCAAATAATTATTTAAAGTGTGTGAAGTTGAGCAGGACTAACATATTACAATCATTTTATACATTGATCTGAACGTTGTGTCCAAATATTTAGATGGAAGTTGGAAGAATTATTATTTTAAAATAATTATAAAACCCACATGGAACTGAAAATTTCACAGAACCAAGATGTAAAGAAATGTGTTGACAGAGGTAACTATAAATAACACATTCTGTATATGATCCTCTAGGTGTTAAATTGTGAAAAAATACTCCTTGCCCCTTCCACAAGACGCAGAGGTTTTCAATTTCTAGATCCCTGATAGTGAGTCTCACTAAGCTACAGCTTCCACAAGGTAATGCTTCCAAGTACTGCTGGGATCTCAGTTTGAACACCTTCACAGCAATCTTGAGGTCAATAAAAGTACAGCTTACAGGGAAGGGTGGCATAGTTCCTGTCAAAACAAAATATCAGCATGTTCAAAGTCATGTATCTTTCCATTTTGCATCCTTCAAGAATGCTGTGAGATGTTCCTACATTAGCCTCAGTTAGAGAAAGGCTGCGGATGTACTTTACAGGATGGAACTTGTTCAAAATACTGAATTACAGACATTATAACATGGAACACAGACACAAAACTGGACATTCCTGGCACTGAGAAAAAAGGGTGTGAAAACACTACACGAATGATAAACTACAGAGCATCACTTAAGAATGTCAAACTCTATCTTCTTTGTCTCCCATCATACTCTTCCCCCTGCCATCCTTCCTTATCTCAGCCTCTACTTTGCTCTAAGCTAACTATAAAACAACATTATATAAACTGAATATAGACAGGGCAGATTTACACTAAGTGAACATAGTAACACTGCGCAATAAGAATAAGTAGAATGATCTGACTGCACCTTTAGTATGAATTGTAATGATTGCACAAGCTACATGAGATAAGATAATCCTTTATTAGTCCCACAGTGGGAAAATTATACACTTTGTGTATTGAATAATTTATATTGTAACATATTATTGTGAAACCTCCCATCACTGACTCGTCCCCTGCTCAGGCTTGTATCTATGTGCTGTTTTGTTTACATTTTGTTAGGTCTCCGCCCACATCACGGTCTCATCTTGTCTCATGATCCCACAGCTGTCTATGAGTGTGCACATCAGCACACTGGCTATGAGTCTGAAATACAGCGTGCGCTGGCTATGAGTGTGAAATACAGCGTGCACTGGCTATGAGTGTGAAATTAAGCATGTAGGCTATGACTGTCCAGCAGTACAATTACAGTTATATCAGATATATAGTTGCTGCAGCCATTTTAGGACAAAACAGAACCTGGCAAATGTGTATATTAACACACAGCATTGCCTTCAAACCAGAACTGCCTATTTAATTTTCACTTGTCAAAATAAGAGACCTACACAAATATCACCTTAGTGAGAGCACATATTAATAAAGTAACAATATTACATACATACTGTCACCAGCTTTATTTAATCTGTCCATTACACTGATCATAGATATAATCATCACATTATTTCTGCAGTGCAGTCAATATAACAATAATACAGAGATTGAATCAACGGACACGTGGTTCTCTCTCTACGTGATCACATTGGTTGTATGTAGTTACTGTTGTTGACACAGTCGCCCGACTGGATCTCAGATATTCAACATGTCAAATATCTCCCGGGCATGTGCGACTGGCCAGTGATCATTTGGCGATGGCTCGGTGAGCATCTTTGAGGAGTTCACACTACATGACTGAGCGAATCCCGTGTCTTCGCCTCCGAGCAGAGCCATTCATGAAAAATTGGTTGGTGACTGGAAAACTGGGCTAAAATCATGAAGTGTGAAGTAGGCTTTAGTAGTGCTGGGGAGAGAGTGCCATCTTACCCACCCAGAGAAAGCACAGCCAATTTTTGCTCTCTCAAGCCATTCTGCCGATGGCACGCAGCAAGTTCAGGATTCGAACTTGCGATCCTCAGATCATAGTGACAGTTAGTCCTCTGTGCCACTTGGGGACCAATTATATAATTGTTCTCACTGACATGGCCAGGACAGAATAAAATCACCTGGAAGAGGGGAAATTAACCCCAGACCCCCTTGTTTATTTAACCTGATCAGGAAGGTGTAATACTCTTTACATTATGTGTAAACAGAATGTTACTATGTATACTTATAACTGTATATATACATTTAGTACATAGCACTTACATATAAATACCACTTGCAGTTTTATAACAAGTTCATATGACATCATGTATTTTATATTATATCATTATAGTTCCTGCTTACAAATATTCTGACATCTGATTTCAAATATGAAAGTCTGAGATTTTATTGTATTGTTATTGTGGTTAATGGTATATTCATGTATTAATTATCTTTTCTCTATTTTTCATTTTACACCATAAAATGATGTAAAATGAGATAAACATTACAATTTCTTTTCTTCTTTTTTTGCCAGTGTGATTTGCACACTATGGAATTTGATCTCCACATTTAATCCATCCGTGCAGTGAAACACACACACTAGTGAACACATTAGGCTGTGAAAACATGTGCCCGAAGCAGTAGGCAGCCCTATCCATGACACCCAGGGAGCAATTGGGGGTTAAGAGCCTTGCTCAGTCAAACTGGCGATTGCTGTCACAAGAGATGACTAACCACCAGGCCTTGGGTGCGCCATGAATAAACCTATGTGATATTTTATAGGCTGTAAATTATCTATAAACTTTATGCTTGTATGTTGATATGTTGTTAACACACATACCTGTTTAATAAGATCCATTTTTATTTCTATGCATGCCAACTCTCACTGAGACACAATTAGAGCTAATTGGAAGTGCATGACTGGCCTATCATCATTTAACACATTTCAACACAAACCTCAGCTTTCTACACCAAGAGGTTGAAACCAGTTAACCAACACAACTCTCTCATTAATTTAACATCTTGTTCAGTCTTCTGTATTTATATCATATACTTTATGATTGTGTCAGTTTTCTGTCCTACTAAAACTACTCTTTTAACTATTCATATTTATTCACATTTATTTTAGTAATTGTGTGTTGTGCAGTATTGTAAGTGTAGACTTAACCAAAGGTGTCCATTTGATAAACACAAATTACAGTGAATGATCAGATTTATAATGATTTTTGAGTTTAGCAGGACACTCATAATATACAGACCAATACTGTATGAACTAATTTTAGTAAATAAGATGTGTGAGTGTTAAGGAATTTTTGAAATCTTAAAAACCCTCCACATAATGTAAACATACTACAACAATTACAGCTTTTTCCTGACTGAACCATATATCCAAGCCAAGAAACCTTGATTTTTTAAAGAGCACACTTACTAATACTGACAGAATGACAGGATGAGAGGTGGTACCAGCTGCTGTGTTATCTCAAGAAAATGTGTGATGGACTTTGGTGAAAATTTAAACAAAACGTTTAACATATAATTCAACTGCACCTTTTTTTCTAATTATGCTGATTTATAGTTACATCACTGAATATATATGTACTGTGAATGTGAATGTCATTTCCACTTGGGAACTTGGCTCTGGTGTCTTAATTGATTTATTGCATCTCTAAAATAGTCTTAATTGACGTCTAGTTTAAGTATAGCTGAAAACAGAAGATTTATTTGGAAACCCTGAGTGAAATTATGAAGGATTAGATGACAAAAATCCTGCACTTAATTAGTGGGGTTACACATAGGGCTCAGTGTATTTCAATTAAGCCATATTCTAACATCTGTAAACACTTACTACTTTAACCTCTTCACAGGAGTTATCACCTCTCTTCATCTGTTTCACCAAGTTAAGCCCAAGACACTTCTGGAAGGCTCAACAGTTACTTCCTGAGTCCCTACAACCTTATTTCACAGGCATATCAAGCAACCTCAAATAACCTCTTTACCGTAAATCCACATCGGCCTCCCCATTGACTAAGGCTGTACCAAGCCCTACTAGCACCTTTAATGCATGCACAGTGCCACAAGGTCCATGTGGACTCTATGCACTACATCAACAACCATACAAACTACATACATCCATACAGCAAACATACAGAATACACAACACCTAGTCTACTTTATTCTAAATAACTTAATGTATTACTGCAATGTATTAGCATTAGCAATGTATTAGGAATCTTTCAGACAGCTGAAAGTCATATAAAAAAGTGTCTTTAAAATAGTTTGACAACTGTTTATTAAAATCACTCTTAAAAATAAATCTCCCCCTAAATGTGCTTTGGATAAGAATATACTTATGATGGCATTTTGAGTTCACTGAGGTGCTTAACACCCAGACTGAATGTGTAAGTTTTTAACATAATTACTAAATTCTGCCATGAAAGGTTTTAATGTAAATTCTAAGTATAAGTAATATTCTAATATTCTAAGTAATATTTAATACTAATTTCATTATTTCTATTTATAATATTGTTTTAATTTCATTAATGACAGAATGCATTATACTCAGTAGTCATTATCTTAAAGACATCTGGATCAACTTATTTTCCAAATCCTCCTCACCTCTTTTTGGTGGTACTTGATGGCCACTTTGAGCTTCGCCAGGTCTCTGCACTCTCGTGGGTCCAGTTCCTCACTCTGGTCATCACGGTGGTTGAGGATGATCTCCAGTTCTCTGGAGCTTCTTGCTTGATCCAGAAGGTCTTTGGCAAAACGTTTACATTGCTGTGAAAGCTCCTCATATTCTTGCCGGAATTCATTCTCCACTTTGCTGAGTTCCTTCAGTTCCCAGCCCAATCTGAAAGCAGTGAGGATGGGATCCTCACTGGACAGAGCAATGAGGGAGGGACTGGCCAGGGCTTTGTAGATATTGAGGCGGGAGCGAGAGTGCCGCAGGCTATCCACTTCAGAGCTGGACACACACTCCACACAGTCACAGCGGATCTGGTGTGGCCGAGGAATGGTCACTTTGTGCTGAACCAGAAGCTTAATGATCTCATAGTTGTTAGTGTGGGCAGCAAGCATAATGGGAGTGATATCAGGCGTAAACTCAGAAAACTGCGCATCCATCATTAGAGAGGGTACCTGAGGGACACAAAACACAGTGTCTTAGACATAATTAAGGGAGAATGTTTCAGCGATTGAAAGTTGAAGTATTCAATTTTTTCATTTGGGATGTAGATGACAATGAGTAACAGGCTGCTCAATTTAATTTTGTTCCAAAATTACATGTAAAATAATTTGTTATTAAAAAATTGCCCATTTTTATTATAAATATGGGAAAGATTTTGCTTGAGACCTTTGGAAGAATATCAACTCTATACTCCTCATTCAGATGAACAAATGTGTTAATACTAGCGCTAATTGTAGAGCACTAGTGTGAGACACACACGAATATAAAAACAATGCTGAAGTTCATTGAGCTCAGGAGTAAGAAAAACACTACTGAAGATCGAGGCAAATATATACAAAGCAGTAGCAAGGTCAAGGTCAAAAACTGGCAGAGGTCTAGCGTGGTAGGCAAAGATATCATGCTAAAATATCTCCAATACAAGGGGCAAAAACCAGGTCAAAGATCTGAAGGCAAAAAAAATTGGTCATACACAGGAATAGCAGAGAAAAATAAATGCTATAAAAGATAAGAATGCTAACTGAGTTTGTAGCAGGTTTAAATAAATTTCCCTGATGAGACACAGGTGATCTCACTCAATACTCAAGGGAGAGTGACCGTCACTCCCTCCTGTGATTGGATGACAGTGAGTGTGACTATCCCGGTGTTTGCTGGGAAGTGGAGTCCTGAGATGTTGGGTACGAGGCCTGACAACTAGAAGTTGCAGGACAGCTGACACTAGAGCTAACAAATGCAACTTCAGGTGATGAGGAAGATATGCTGTCTTCTACACAAGGCTTTTTCCACAAAAAGTGATATCCTAACATGTTCAGTTGTTAAGGTCATACTGAGATCCTAGCCTAGCTGAGGACTGAGCAGCCCTGCTGTGTCTGATCCTCTTGTACGAGCGTAATACACACTAACACATCACCACCATATCAGTGTCACTATTGTGCTGAGAATAATCCACCACCCAAATAATACCTGTGGTGTGGGGGTCCTGATCAATGTACTGTAGAACAGGTGAAAGAAGACTAACAAAGCATACAAAGGAACAGATGAACCACAGTCTGTAACTGTATATCTAAAAAGTGGTCAGTGTTACATCTCTATACTAAGTGGAGCTGATAAAATGGCAGTGAGTGTAGAAAAAAGGAGGTGGTTTTAATAAAGTGGGTGGTTGCTGTTTTTAGACAGGAGGGGTAAATTATAAGATCACACTGTGATGGCCAGAGCAGCTCTATGACATGAATCTTCCAAACAAAAAAGTGTTAAATAAGAAGAGTATTATCATAAAAAGATCTTCATGATTCATAACCCGAATCCCTTAAATAATCCCTGTAGAGTTTTGTCTTCAATAGCTGGTAAGAGAAGGGCTTGGAGAAAACAATGCTGCAGGGATGGGTGAACACATTGGGTGTGTCTGATGACAACACTGTTGAGAGTGAGAGAGATAACAGTGAGACAAGGGAAGATGATAGAGGACATCTCTGTGGACATAGCCTACATGTTACTGAAAAACTGAATGTATTGTTCCTTTTTCTTGTTACTTCTTTGTTCTCAAGTTGTTCTCACATTTTTTTCCTAATATTTCAAGGAGCCTCTTAATTTTCTGGTTGAAAAATAGCATTATGTCATTCTCACAATTTCCTACCTTGCTATCAACACTTACCTTCAGAGTGTTCTATAACTAATGAACAGTAAAGCAAATTTATTTAATTTAGAGTATATTTTACTCATTCATTTATTTTTTGGTTTACAAATTGTTTATATTGTCACAAAACTTGACAGAAAAGCACAGCATGTACAATGTACATTGCCTGTTGAACTGCACTACACTTAAGTACATGAGTTGATCTTTCTCACATTTAAACATTACATTTAGTCATTTAGCATGTTTTTATCTAGAGTGACTTAAATAAAAGATATTATAGTGCAAGATACCACAAGAAACAAAGTAAAATCCTAAGAGAAAAGTACCATATCATAATTAAGTACAGTGGAACCTCGGTTTTCATCATTAATCTGTTCTAAAGTGTCTGATGATAACCAAAACGAATGATAACTGAAGCAAATTTTCCCATAAGAAATAATATAAATCCAATTCATCTGTTCCAGACACTCCAAATAATAAATGTATAAAAAAATACATAAAATAAAATTGTATATAGAATAACTATAGTTTTACATGCAGAACACAATGAGAAATAAATACAAAAGACTAATTAAACGGATGAATTAACATTTAACATCACTCTTGCAGGTTTATGCTCTGTTTTAGAGTGTGCCGTTATGGCCCAGTCAGCAGCCTTTGTTTTATACACCCATTCTCAGGGTTCTTGGCCGCTATTTGTTTACGCACCCATTTACAGTGGAAGTGCTGTGAACCATCGTTTTAGTGTGACATGTTTTAGTTTGTTTTGTGTGTGATTATTTGGGTGCCTTGCAAGCCTGTTTTGTTTTTTGATTATTGTTTTTCTTAGAATGAACAACAAACATCTGGGTGGATGCTTTATTTTTACAAAATTAGCAGCAAGTCATGTGGGCAAGCTGACAAAAACCGGGTGGATGAACAAGAATTGAAACAAAATTTCCCCCAAAAAAGTGATGATAACCGAATTGTACGATAACCAGAGCAAACAATAACCAAGGTTCCACTGTACAATGTTAGGAAGGAAGATTGCAAATATTTAAAGTGAAAAAACTGAGAATTAATGCTGATGAGAGTTAATTTATGCTTTAAAACTGAATGAAATTTTTAAGTATTCTGTGGGGTTCCTCTGCTTAATCACAGAACCCTTTAGGGAGCCTCCAGGAATCATTTACAATGGATGGTTCCCTGAGAAGCTTAAAATATTTTCCTCAAGGAACTCAGAAGTGAGTAATGGTGCTTGATGTAGGTAGAGGTGCCTGCAGGAGCTTCTAGACATAAATTGCCCTTCCAGTAAATTCTTTGTATAGGAATGTTTCTTGAGGCATCTATAATGTATTTTTAAGTTCTTTGAGCACCCCATTGGATTTTCAAGGCACCTTTAGTTTATGCAGTGAGGATACTGCCTGAAAAGACGAGTGTTCAGCTCTTATCTGAACTGAGATAACTGAACTGAGTGTCTGTGCAATGCAGAGTTCAGGGGGACATTTGTTCCACCAAATGGGGGGAAAGGACACGAAAGCAGCATGAGCTGGTCTTATGCGCATGCTTAGATGTTACAGAGATTAAGTACAAGAGCCTAGAGATGAAAGACTTAAAGCTGCCATGCAGGTGTGTAGTTTTTGAACTGTGTATAGAGGTAGTGGGAATCTGAGCTTTTTATATGCTGGACTGTGAGAACTAGAACCTTGTATTTGTAGTGTAGAGATTTCAGCAGTGTAGTCATATGACAGAACTTTGAGAGGTTTGGAGAAAATGAGCTTCAGCATTCTAAAATAATAGTATATGAGATAAATAACAATTAGTGAAACACAGTAAAGTCTGGAGATGATTGGAGTTTTGAAAAGAAGTTAAATAGCCTTCTGATATAAATCAGGTGTTGGTGCTTGAATTTATATAGTGAAGGTCCTGTTGGGTATTTGTTATCTTCTTCCAGAGAAAATACACCGTTCATATAATATGGCTAAGTGAATGCAATATAAATGCAATTCATTCTTTGCATTACTTGTATTACTGTGATCAAATAAAAATATGTCCACCACTGATGGAGAAATACTTAATCCCAGTGGGGAAATAATTTTTAATGAGACAATGATACTTTCCCCTTCCATGTGGTTAAATGAATATCCGTTCATTAACTTAATAGATACTCAAATATCAAAATTAGTTAGCAAGCACATCCCTAGAAGCCATGCACATATACTCAGAGATGAAATCTGTGATAATGTTGGAGTAAAGTAGGATTAAAACATAAGCACTCTCATTACGCAAATGTAATCTATGATACAAGGCAATGCTGAAATATTAAAAGATCAAAAGGGTTTACATTTACTTGAACTTTAATTTAACTGCAGACAGTATGAATCCACTTTGTAATGTTGCCAATCCTCCTCACTACACTTTTTTGGCACAAAGCTTGTCAATTGATGAACTGTTTCAGGTGGTATTTTATTACATTCGTCTTCCAAACACATCTTAAGTTGTGCAACAGTACAGGGTTGTTGTTACATTTTAAATTTTCAAATTATCCATGTTTTCTAATGGGGCATGACTACAGGCAGGGCATTCCTCTTCATCTGTGCCTTTGCCAGTTATGCCTTTGTAATGTGTGCAGCATGTGGTTTTGCATTGTCTTGTTGATTTTAATGAACATCCCTAACAATAATCATTTTTGAAGCATATGTTACTCTAAAATCTCAATGTACTTTTACAAATCTCCTTTGCCCACGGCACAGAAAAAACCCTATACCATGACAGACCCTGGATTTTGGACTGATAGTCCTTTTCATGTTTGATCTGAAGCACACAGCTTCCATTTCACCCAAGAAACATCTGCAATACTGAATTGTGTGACCACAACACTTTTTCACTCTGTATTGGTCTATCCCAGATGCCTCTCAGCCCAGAGAATTTGATGCTACTTCTGGACATGATTAACATAAGGCTTCTTTTTTGTGGCATTTCAGAATCAGAATCAGAATCAGAAATACTTTGTTGATCCCAGAGGGAAATTGCAAATAGTTACAGTTCCCCATTAATATAATAGAATAAGAATAAACAGAATAGAAGAATATATTATACAGAGTAAGAGAATAAAGAATAAAATAATAAAATAATAAACACTCTAATTATTTGTGATTGTGAAACACTCAATTATTTGTATATAATTTGTGAATGCAACTCCATACTATGGTGTTTGACAAAGGTTGCCAAAGTAATATCTTGTCCATGTGGTTGTATCAGCTATCATTGAATGATGGTTATTGATGCAGAGCTGTCTAAGGGATCAGAGGTCACAGGTGTTCAGTTTCTTGCACTCTTGACCTTAACACACTGAAATTGCTCCAGATTCCTTGAATGTTTTAATAGGTGGCTTGGTGATTAGCACATTTGCTTCTCAGCGCTGAGGTCTTGGATTTCCATCGCTCATCTGGGTGGAGTTTTTATGTTTTCCCCATGTCTGCATGGGTTTCCTCCCACAGTCCAAAAACATGGAAATCAGGTAAATTGACTACTCTAAAATTACCCTTGTGTGTGTGAATGTATGTATGTATGCCCAGATATAGTTGGTACTCTGTTCTGGGTGATCGCCTCTAGTGCTTGACGAAGTCTTCCAGGTGGACGGTCGTTTCCAGTTGAGACGCTGTGCATAATTGGCTGCTGTTTCTTGTCGGTATGTGTGGTTGAGTTCTAAGTGTGTAAATGGAGTGTGTTAATTGTAAAGCATCCTTGGGTTTGAGAAAGGCACTATATGAGTGTAACGTTCATTCATTTAATGATATTTACTCTAGACAGAGAAACATGCCTTCCAAGCTTTCTTTGAGGAACAATTTTAAAAATGTTTCAATAAATTTCTCCTGCCTTTGTTGAAAAAATGGATATTGTCTGACCATCTTTTCTACTCAAAGCATATTGTGGATACTGCTTTTGCACTAACTCATTATTTCTGTTGCCATCAACTGTTTGAAATCACATCATTGTTTAGTTTCCTTTTTGTTTTTGTTAGTCTTAAATTGCCCTATCCCAACTTTTCTCCCAAGAATCAATCAATCTATCTATCTATCTGTCTATATTTCTTATCTGTAAAAAATATATGGTAAAGATTTTACCTTTTATTTCTGGATATTTCTAAGATCATCCTGAGACTTGAAGAGCTATGGGCTAAAGGCTGTAATTTCACTCTGACTATTTTGCTTAAGGAAAAACAGAATCAAATACTCACCACTAGTGAGGAAATTTAAATCATGGTGTTTAACTATGAACAGTGAGCAGGTGGGCAAGCAAGGTTTGCAAACGCATTTTATTTTGAGATTTATTAGCAGTCCATTAGTGTAACTGTCCTCCTCTCCGAACTCCCATGTGGCTGAAACAGTTGCTATAGTGATAGTAATGAAAAGTATACAAGGCTGTGAGAGCATTACATGAGTGCTCTGCTTTAGGCCTCAATATTTTTACTGAATAAATCTGTTTTGCAAGGGTTCACAAACTGCGAACCTACAACCCCCTTTTCTCTTATACATAACCATTGTTTTCATACAATTACTTTTTAATGTTGTCCACTATCATGCCATTTTCTTAAATGAAAGTCACAATGTATATTGACAGGTACTGAGGTGCAAGGATGGAACTGGTCAATAATTACTCCTAATACACACTAGTCAATTTATTTTAGGTGTATTCACATTCTACTGTGAACTTTTGTTTATGTTTCCACATGTGCTGTCCTCTCACCATGTGCTCTCCATTTACCTTCCACATGCCATGTCATGTCATCACTCAGCCCTGTCGTCTCATTACATGTTAATCATTGTTTGCTATAAAGCCTCCCTAGTGTGTCATAGTCATTGTGAGTCATTGTATGTCATTGTATCTGTAGAAGTTTGTTTAAATTCATAGCCACAGTCTTTGTTTTGTTTGAGTTTGTAATAAAGCCTCATTGGGTTTTGGAACTCCAATGCATTTTGTCTCCTCCATCACCCTCGTTACTGATGAAAAAGTGAATAAACACTCTAAGTGGTTTTGTTGCTATAAAAGAAAAGACTGGCTAATAAAATGTATCTATCCAATAGAAATCTGACTGTTAAATTTTCTGTAAATAAATCAGCTATAAAAATAGCTGGTCATGTGTGCTACTACATCCAGGTAAAACAGGGTACATTATCACTAAAGCTGATGCACTGGCCACTGTTATTTAGTATTTAATGCTGCCCATACTTAGTCTGTCTGGTAATTTTAAACCAAACTTGGAAGAAATATTCTCATCACTCATAGGACTGAAATTGACAAAAACCTGGCGATACACAATACATGTTGTAATATATTGTGATACATTTTTGGTTTGGCAAAGTTACTAGTCAGCTAGGTTGGCTAATTGTAATGTTAGCGGTGTGCCCTTGCACTATATGTTCATGTTGGAAAGGGAGAGTCAAATGTCTAAAGATTACAACATTGCTGTCAAGTGGTCAGGGGTGTAAACTCAGCAGAAAATGAACCACAGTCGGCCATGAATCTTTGTCTGTATTATATTAATTAAAAATGAATACTGTGTTTTTGAGAATTGATGCAGTATCACAAGACATAACATTTCAAGTGTACTGATACTTCCATACATTTTCACACCATTATGTATATACATTGACACTCTATTTGCAATTACTTATATCTAAGGAATTGTGCACCATGTATCAATACAGAAATATAATTGATTACTGCAGTCATGTCATGTCACACGCCATCATCGCTTCGCAATGGTAGGCTGCACAGACGAGTCACTTCTCTCCAATGCCATCTGTCTCTGTTTGCTTGTAGTAGGCTATTACTGCAGTCAAATACAGTTAAAGGGAATATAGTTTGCATTTTTAATATACCAAACCTTGTAAGTGTGACAGCTGTACTACAAATTTGAACACACCTGCATCCTTTGCACACCTGACACCTAGCAACACTAACGAGTAATATGACATTTTGGAAGGAAAATGACAAGCAGTGCTCAATTTGGACATTTAGGGGTGTAGTCTCTTTGGGGTGTACTCACTTTTGTTGCTGGTGGTTTAGACATTAATGGCTGTATATTGAGTTATTTTGAGGGAAGAATGAATTTACACTGTTATATAAGCTGCACACAGACTACTTTTCATTGTGTCAAAGTGTAATTTTGTCAGTGTTGTCCCATGAAAAGATATTCTTAAATATCTGCAGAAATGTGAGGGGTGTACTCACTTTGTGATACACTGTAGATCATAAGTAGACTTTTAAAAATAGTGTTCTTACTGGCTAACATCTCCGTATAGCCCTCCTGCCTCTGACAAGTGAATGGCCCCATCTCTGTCCTCTTGCCACATTTGTTTTCATTTGCCATGTGCTTCTGTTTACATTTTCCACGTGTCTCGTCATGTCTACACCCCCAGTTACATCACGTTATTGTTCAGCCCTGTTGTTTAATTATGTCTGATTGCATTCTCCATAAAGCCTCCCCAGTGTTTCACAGTTTTGTCCATCATTGTATGTCAACCAAGTCATTGTAGGTCTACCATGTAATGTTTTGTCAGTCTTGAGACCAACGCCACATTTTGTATTCATAGCCACAGTTTTTGTATAATAAATCCCACTATGTCCTCTCCTCCTGTACAGCCACTCTAATGACACTCAGTTGAGATGTATTAACTGCCTCTTATGGTTAATTAATTATTAACTGAGTCATTACTTAACCATTTGATTGAGTTTTAAGTTCTGTTAATAAATTCAGTCTTATTGCAATTACAATTTTAGGTAGAATGTTCTCATACATAGATACAAAAAAAGTTTTAAATGCATTATGCATAATTGACATTAATTTGGAGGCAGATGAGTAATATAACAAAATTGTTATAAAGTGTGTAACTGTAATATGATTAAAATAATTTAAATTGTAATGTAAAAAGTAATCTTATTACTGTAATATGTTACCTTTTAGGTTTCTTTTGAAACCTTTAAATGAAGGCAGTAATCACAATATATACTAGTGCATCAGGAAAAATTACAATATTGTGAAATAGTTCATTTGTGTTCATAGTTTAACTATAGTTCATATTTGATATTCATATAATTTATATTAATTACACAAAGTGACATTTCAAGTCTCTTTTGTTTCATTGTTGATCCGTATGTCTTATAACTCATAAAAAAATTTAAATTAAAGTATGAACACAAATGATCTTTTTCTCAATATTGCATTTTTTGGAAATGCAGTAGTAATATGTTCAAAATGTACCCCCTTCATACTGATGTAAGGAATATAAATAAAATATTTTTATTTATGTTTGATACTCTTAATTAAAGCATATAGGAAAAGAACTGTCTAAGTGAGATACTGTTCATTTCACAATTCCCCATATTCTTTAAGTTGAGAATGAGAGTGCCATGCTACGGTAATCTTTTGAAAACATAAAGTCACTGGTCTACACATAAATAGGTGATTTTGAAATAAAGTGCTTACTTTTCACTTCAATTTCAGTGCAGAAAATACTGCAATGAGAATGGAACAGTTCTTCATTAATCTGGCCACTGGATGAAAGGGAAAAATTGAGAGATAACAAAATCCACTGCAATCCAATCAGCTAGAGAGATTTATGGTATTACATAAGGACGAAAGGGTGAAATTTGACAAATCACCTTTCTCTTTCTCTCCTAATTTTATAAACACAAATATATGTATACACACCTGTTTTTCTCCACTTGGTCTTCTGTGAGACAGCAATAACTCCACTGCTCCCACCACTTCTTTGCGAATAGCATACAGCAGAGCATCTCCAGTGTTCACGCCATGGTCCAACAGTAGCTCCATCACCTCTAGGTTCTCATTCTCAATGGCGATAAGAAGGGCGCTGCGGCCCAGTGGATCCACACAGTTCACATCTATGTTGTAGTAGACTTCTGCTTCTTGTAGGGCATGTTTAACTCCAGCATAGTCTCCTTTCTCCACGGCTGACAGGAAGGCCCGCTCCTCCTGAGAGAGCTCCACCTCTGCTCGGACGATGTGCAGAGGGATCCGGTCTCGATATGGAGAGTAAATTGACTTTTTGTAGTAGAGATGAGACATTGGATTCATGATGAATTCTAATAAACAGAGAAAGAAAAAAAAGCAAAAGAGGGAATATATTATCTGCTTAGACATTTAATTAAGCAGTTCAAGCTTGTGTATCAGTTATAATTAAAACTTTCATATTGTGTTTGAACACATTATACACAAGAAACTACATTTATTATATATGAAGATATCATTCTGTTCTCCAGAATGATAACTTTACAAGAGAATGAAACAACAGAGGCTTTTTAACTGAATCATCATGAAATTTACACACAATGTAAAGAGCAACAGACATTTTCAAAATACAGTACCAGTCACAAGTCTGAACACACCTTCTAGACATTCAGTGTTTTTTTCATTATTTATAAATGTTCTGCATTGTATATTAATACTAAAGTCATCCAAATTATGAGTAAATTCATATGTAATTATTTAGTAAACAAAACAGCGTTAAACAAACCAGAATATGCTTTATATTTTACATTCTTCAAAGTAGACACCTCTTGCTTAGATGGCAGCTTTCTTGGCATTTTCTCAGTCAGCTTTATGGAGGTAGTCACCTGGAATGGCTTTCAGTTAACAGCTGTGTCTTGTCAAGAGTTCATGACTTGCATTTCTTGCCCTCTTAATGTGTTTGAGACATCAGTTGTGTGTCTACTTTGAAGAATCTAACTCTTCATATACTTATATAACTGTTAGTTCTGACATAAATAATTTGATTGCATAAGATTCATTCCATGAGTGCTGACATAGTTTAACTGTATTGAGATTTTTAACTATACATGTGTCACTATGATTTACAGGTGTGTCCTATTAACCTTTAGTCACACATGCTACCAAAGCAACTGTCAACTAACTATGGTTTCACAATAAATAGATAGAGATAAAAGCACACAATATAAAGCAATCAGTGTGCAAGAAAATTGTGACAATCTATTGCAGTTGTGGAACTCTGAGTAGGCAGAGACAATATTTTTAAAAAATAAATAAATAATTAAATAAACAAATAAATCATAATCTAATGTCACTTCTTACTATTAACTAGTAAGTGCTGCTTGTAGATCAGTTGTATAAAAGCAAAATCACACTCATGATTGTGCTGTTAAACTGCATATCAGCACAATTTTGATTATCTTACTTTGTACTTTGTCATAATTTCTGTGCTTACAACCGAATCACAGCCTTGCTGACATTCAGTATAAGAGCTGTCCCTCATGTGATTTTGCATTAATGATTACTGTATTAAGTTTTTATTAGGGCTGTCAAACTATTAAACATTTTAAATCTTAATAATTAATCTCAGTATGTCATAGTTAATCATGAATAATCATGAGTCATTCTGCCACCCACCACTAGCAGTCACTACTGAGAGTGAGTGCAGACATCACTGCTGACACTGCAGAGAAGAAGAGGTCCTGCTTTGTTGCTGTGTAAACAAACGTGTCTCACTCATTTTCTAATAATTGTGAAATGAAGGAAGAAACAAAGCTTTTGCACAGGATTTTATTGAAACGCCCTGCAAGTGAATGAGAAGAAAGTGTGGTGAAAAAGGCAAAAGTCACTGATGAAGATCGTCTGATCTTTAATGTACAAAAATAAATTTAATAAACCAGTTTATTTATTTACATTCTCTTTTATTATGTATTATTATTGTTTTTATACATTATTTGTTATTAATAAAGTATTTTTTCTTATTTAAAAACACTTGGTGTTTATCAATTTGTGGTTTTTGGGTTGCAGGAACAGATTAATAGCATTTTAATTAATTTTAATGAGGAAATTGATATACGAGCAAATTGAGTTACAAGCTCTGTCACAGAACAAATTTAACTCATAAGTCAAGGTTCCATGTCAATAAAGTCAATGTCGGGTTTAGATTCAAATTGTCTGATACTAATTATGTAAAGCTGCTTTGTGACAACGTCGCTTGTAAAAAGCGTTATATAAATAAATTTTGATTTGATTGATTTGATGAATGTCAAGTCCATGTCAAAATGTCAATAAAGATAATTTTAAAAAGGCAAACGCACAGATCTTGCATCATCATTCATGCAGCACTTGATGTGCAAAGTATAAAGCAGCCTTTACTCCTCTACTCTTATTGATGTACACAGTCAAGTCTCAACATGAACTACGGATGACTCGCAGGGACAAATAGAATTGGCATTAACGGCACAATTTTTAAAATTGCGTTAAATTGAGACCACATTAATGTGTTACTAATGCGGTAACTTAGACAGCCCTAGTTTTTATAAAGACTTCATCAAACATTTAATGATTACCAATACATTTAACAGCCCAGATAGGCTATAGATTGAACTTGGTTCTTAACTTGGTCATGGTAGGAGTAATTAGGTCTAAGATCAGGGTTAAAGAGGGTTAAACATAACATATTTTTGTTATTGTTTGGCTGTGCATAGAAATAAAAGTAAGTTATATGTATTGCTTCTGTTACTGAAGAAGAGAGGTGAGATGAACAGGGGCCATATGGAGGACAACACCTGGTGTGACAGTGTTCATCTTCTCTTTCAGAGTACAGAAAAAGAGATCAAAGCAAGACACCTCACCAACCTCTAATAACTTGCACTAATTACAAACTCTATCTGTGTGTGCTCAGTGTTGCTAATTTTGATGTTAATTTTGTTAGATGCTTTAGAATCGCTTGTTTCACTGGTCTGTCAAAATACATGTGAAAAGTCAAATTATGCACATACTCAGAATATCACTTCTTTGGTTATTGCTGTCTTTTTAATGCTTAGTACTGATCGTAAAGTCTTCTTGACCTCCTGCTCCAGTCTGTGTGACTAAATGAAAATCTTTTCATTGCATTATAACCAAGATATGAAATATACGTAGAAGTAATATGAGACCAGCAAAGAAGTGAGATATGACAGACAAAAACCCTGATCTTCAGTCTTTGGCCTCTAAATGACCATCAGCAGCTGCTATTATTTAAAAAAAACGTAAAAGGACATTTTTTTTTTGCAAACTGCATGTTGTTGACAGTTATTTCAGTATACATTATTTTCACATTCATAAATGTCAACACATCCTTATTTCACTTTACTTACACATTTTATATAATACACTTTAATCTGTACATATTTTAATCAAGCTAATTCAGTGTTTTCCTAAAACAGCATGCATATGTGGTACTTACATATTATCAAAACGAAAGGAGTAGATCAGGATGCGATTTGGATGCACTAACTATTTGTCGTGATTAGATTTTGACAGTAACCACTTCCCGTAATTGTATTGGTGAACTGAGATGACTTTCTCAGAAGGATTACTTTGGATAACAGAAGCTTAGAAAAAAACACCTACTCAATCAATATTTATACATTTTACTTTATAATACACACTGTTCCTTTTGTGTTCTGGTAATTGCACTAAAATCTAAAATACAGAATTTTAAATATGTAAGACTTGCTCTGTATCTCATCAGGTTGATGCTGTGATGTTATGATGATGATGCTTGTTTTCTCATGGTCTGAGCATACTGATTAATTCACAGTAGGGCAAAGCATTCCGCAAGTGGATAAAATGTGTAACACTTTGAATGGCAGTGAAAAGCATATCTGACACTATATTTAATAAAGACAGACAGACAGACAGTGCCGCCCGCCACCCTTATGCTTGTGTTTTCATTTTTCATTTGCTGTCTCTCTCCCATGTGTCTTGTTGCCATGTGCTTTTTGTTTACATTCACATCATGTCTCCGCCTTCATCATGCCGTCCTGTCTGAGAATTGGTCAGCACCTATCTCGTCTAATCCCACAGCCCTGCAGGTTCTTTACCCTTTGATTACATTTGTTATTTAAGCTTCCTCATGTCTAGAGTCCTTCGTCAGTCATTGAATGTCATTACATTAGTAAATGTTGGTGTATGTGTGTATATACATTTCAGTTCCATAATAGCATTGTTTTGTTTACAGCCACAGTGTGTAGTTTGTATTTCTTGTAATGAACACTGTTTGTTTGGACATCACTGCATCCTGACTCATCCTGCTTCACTCTCAACCCTGTGAACGTTACAGACAGACTGACAGATACATAGATAAAGAGGTAGATTGATGATGTAATCAATTAATCAAGGCAGTCTTAGGATTTGTCAACTGATATGTAATTAAAGATATATTTTTTTCTAACACAGCCGGGATTATTGTGGAGATTTCAAGACACTTTCTTAAGTTTATTGAGTTTTTTTTTGCTAATTCAATAGAATAAAGGCTTTCAACCCACATTACCTAACACACGGCCACAGAACCCACCCATATGTGAAAGCAACAGATAGATTTTAGTATACTGTATATCATTTGTACTCCTTAAGAGCCTCTATTACAGACAACATTAGCTAGACATTTACTATGGTAACAGAAAAACATGTAGATATTTAAATGTAAACAATCATTATGTCACACCTTTTCATCTTCAGTACAGCCAGCCCCATTTAAGCAATTATCCCTGCAGAGTAATTGCAGATGGCTTTGTGTAATGGATCTTTGTTTATTAGATGTCCGAGGCCAACTTCTCTCAGAGGAACAGAATTAGAGTAGTTTGGCTGCCGCAGCAGCAGCTACTCAATTAAAAATAACAGAAGCTTGTGGTAAGATTTTAACTACGTCCTCAGAGGACAAAGAGTCTTTACAGTGCCTTGAGAAAAGTGAAAGCCAATAAGCACTGCAGCATAATCCACATAGTTGTAGAAACATCTGGGAACTTTTTGGTTTAGAAAACAGAATAGTTCACATTCAAAACATCTGGTTTCTGATTAGATTAGATTCGATTCAACTTTATTGTCATTGCACATGTCACAAGTACAAAGCAATGAAATGCAGATAGCATCTAACCAGAAGCGCATTAGTAGTGGATTAATACCTATGGTACAGTATATACAGGTTCAAAAATAAGCTACGACTATGAATTAAGATCATTATGTTACAAGTGGATTCAGGTATCTACAGATTATAACACTACAGCTCTAATATACAAATAAAACTATGATACAGATGGTATGATACAGTTTTTGGGTATGTACAGATTATAACACTACAGCTCTAATATACAAATAAAACTATGATACAGATGGTATGATACAGTTTTTGGGTATGTACAGATTATAATATGTATAAATAAACTATAGCAATGGTACAGTATGAAATATATATATATATATATATATATATATATATATATATATATATATATATATATATATATATATATATATATA
>BRDA01006251.1:0-29909 GCA_036984385.1 Crenuchus spilurus
ATTAATGTCTTGCTGAAATATTCTGTGGCAAAGAAGATAAATATTGTGAAAATGATTATAATTAAAAATATAAAATAATAATAAAAAATTATTGAATATTTACAAATACATTTAATTGAAGTGTATTGTTTCCACTTGTAAGACTATGCAATGCTTTTTTATTGAGAAACATCTTATTTAGTGTCAGATTTCATCACATATTTAATGAATTGCAATTAAATATTTTACTTTGTGCTTTAGTTGGGCACAATGACAACTTTTTGCCCCAAAGTTAAAACCAGTGTAAATGTACCATGTATGGTCCAACATGGTCCTTATGTCTACTGTGTATCTTAAATGTTCATTATTTTCAGTTTTCCAGGACAGTGGCTGTGTCTTTTTTATATCCATATATATTTTATATTTTTTAAACATTAAAATAACATTTTAGAGTCAGGACAGAATGAGTAGAATAAATCCAGCATCAAATACATTAACCAGAACACAATCTGCTACACATATTCTCCCTAATTAAATGTTTGAAAGGCAAACCCTGGAGCGTTCCACCCCAGTGACAGGAACGGTACTGACCCAGTGATAGTCCAATACCTTATTTTTTGAGAACAGTCTATGAATAAGCTGTCCTACACCAAAGATTATTTAGCCTAAATACTTGTTAATATTGTTAAAGTAGGTTTCCCCATCTAAATGTAATTAACTGATAGCCATATAGCAATCAGATTGCAGTCAAATTCGCCTTCTTATTTATAGGTGAAATTACAGTAAAGCTGAGTTGAGTGTACCTCTCTACAGTGAACTCAATCACTTTGGTCATGTTTCTTTAAGAGAAAACCTTTTTTTATTTTCATGAAGTCTATGTAAAGGGCATTGCGATATGTGTCGTCTCCCTGAGCGAGTCTGCATGGATAATACTACAGCCTATCCCTTTCACATGACAAGCTTATGCATTATTCTCCTCATTAGAGACAAAAAAAAAACAGGGAGCTTCAACAAGTCCTCAATCACAGCAGCACAAAGCCCCTGACACAGTGATAGCACGGCAAGGACAGTCGATAGAAGATGAAAAGCAGAATGAAAATTTGGAACTGCAGTGTTTCTTACATTTACTTTAACTTCTATTTCATTGCAGACAGTTTGAATCCAAGGCATTTTATATTTTGTCTGGTCAGCTTCAATTCGTTTGTTAATATACATCTATTCCTGTATTTTACAGACCTGCAACACATTCCAAAAAGATTGGGACAGAGGTAATGTAGGGCTAGCAATGGAGTTTTAAAAATGAAAACAGGTGATGTCAACAGGTGACAGTAATCATGATTTGGTACAAAGGCAGTATCCATGAGAGTCTTTGAGGAACAAAGACGATCTCCAGTTTGTCAACAAATGCATGAAAAAATTATTGAAATGTTTAACAACAATGTTCCTCAAAGAAAGACTGAAAGGGTTTGAAAGGTATATTTTTGCCACTACAGTGTATAATATCATTTAACAATTCAAGGAAACTATAGGAACTTCAGTGCGTAAAGAATAAGGGCACAAGACTATACTGAACACCCATGATCTCCAATTTTCTAGATTTCTGCAGAAATATGCAAGGCTCTTACCTATTTGTTAAGTGGTGCTTGAAAGTATATGAACCATTTAGAACTTTCTATATTTCTACATAAAAATGACCTAAAACATCATCAGATTTTCACACAAGTCCTAAAAGTAGATAAAGAGAACACAGGTAAACAAATGAGACAAATATTATACTTGGTCATTTGTTTATTGAGGAAAATCAAATATGACATATTTGTGAGAGGCAAAAGTATGTGAACCTTTGCTTTCAGTATCTGGTGTGACCCCCCTTTGCAGCAATAAGGGCAATTAAATGTTTCTGGTAACTGTTCTATAACAATTCTTTGGTAGAACGACTTGTGTGTTTAGGGTCATTGACTTGCTGATTGACCCACCTTCTCTTTAGGTTCATTTCATGAACAAATGTCCTGACATTTTCCTTTATAATTATCTAATATAATTCACAATTCATTGTTCTATCAATGATGGCTAGCAGTCCTGGCCTAGATGCAGCAAAACAGGCCCAAACCATGATACTACCACCACCATGTTTCACAGATGGGATAACATAACACTTTTCATTTAAACCAAAACATTCCATTTTGGTCTCATCTATCCAAACTGCAGACGAGCAGCAATGTTCTTTTCGGAAAGCAGTGGTTTTGTCCTTGCGACACTGCCATGCACACCATTGTTCAGTGTTCTCCTGGTTGTGGACTAATAAACATTAACATTAGCCAATGTGACAGAGGCCTTCAGTTGTTTAAAAGTTACCCTGGGGTCCTTTGTGACCTCCCAGACTATTACACGCCTTGCTCTTGGAGTGATCTTTGTTGGTCAACCACTCCTGGGGAGGGTAACATTGGTCTTAAATTTCCTCCATTTGTACATAATCCATCTGACTGTAGATTGGTGGTGTCCAAACTCTTTAGATGCTTTGTAATCTGTTCCAGCCTGATGAGCATCAACAGCTCTTTTTCTGAGGTCCTCAGAAATCTCCTTTGTTTGTGCCATGATATGCTTCCACAAACATGTTCTTTAAATAAAACAGGGTATCCACTCACACCCGATTGTCATCCCATTGATTTAAAACACTAATTTCATTTTCAAATTAACTGCTAATTCTAGAGATTCATATACTTTTGCCACTCACAAATATATTATATTGGATAATTTTCCTCAATAAATAAATGACCAAGTATAATATTTTTGTCTCATTTGTTTAACTGGGTTCTCTTTATCAACATTATGTTTTAGGTCAGAAATATAGAAAATTCTAAAGGGTTCACAAAATTTCAAGCACCACTGCATATATATATATATATATATATATACTGCCTGGCCAACAACTGAGGTTACCACCTTGATTTAACTAAACAAATTAGTAAGAGCCTTGCATTGGATAATTACTGCAGGGGTGATTATGTTTCAGCTGGCAACAAGTTATGTAACCCTAACTGATGCAGTGAATAGCTTCTCATTTGTTAAACAACCATGTCAAACGATACATCCTGTGGTCATGGAAAAGATGTTAATTTCTTTTAGAAGGGTCAAATTGTTGGCATTCATCAAGCAGAGAAAACACCTAAGGAGATGCTGAAATGACTAAAATCTAGTAAAGAACTGTCCAACCCATTATTAAAAAGTGGAAGGACAGTGGAGGACACTTCATCTTCAAGGAAAAAATGTGGTCGAAAAAAATCTTGAATGATTGTGATTGGCGACAAAGGCAACTCAACGGATTGGACTGAACAGCCACTAGCCTTAAGAAAACCACTTATCAGTGAGGCCAACTGGCAAAAACTGCTTCAATTTGCTAGGGAGCATAAGATCGAACTCTGGAGCAATGGAAGAAGATCATGGGGTCTGATAAGTCCAGATTTACCCTGTTCCAGGGAGATGGGCACATCAGGGTAAGAACAGAGGCGACTGAAGTGATGCACCCATCATGTCTAATGCCTACTGTTCAAACATGTGGGGGCAGTGCTACAATCTGAGGTTGCTAAAGTCATTCAGGTCTAGATTCAGCAATGTTATGAGTCCAAAGAATGAGGTCAGCTGACGAACAGGTTATTCCATTAATGGATTTTTTTGTTCCCAGATGCCACAGAAATATACAAAAATGACAATATCAGGATTCAATGGGCTCAAATTGTGAAAGAGTGGTTCAGAGAGTATGAGGAGTCATTACAATTACAACATTACAATACAACTTGACCTGTATTCAGTCCTATTTCTTAAAAGCATGCTTTTGCTTGCCAAGAAGTTCAATATATAGGATATAAGTAACCTATAGTTTGATTTCAGTCTCATCAATGTACTTTCTACAACTGTCATCTTTCAAAATATGCTCATAGGGAACATGTAGCAGAAGAAAGGAAAACGCTAAATCTCACTGGTAATTACTGTGGCTGTGATATGAACTGAGGCCACCTGCAGATCACAGAGCAGCTGGCAGACCTACACCATGTTTGTGTGTGTGTGTGTGTGTGTGTGTGTGTGTGTGTGAGTGTGTGTTATGGCTCTCAAAGTAGCCAGCTGACATGGCCTGAATTTTTTACAGAATGTATATACACACAGCAACAGTAACTGTTAAGAAACTTTGCTGATTTGAATGACAAAATATTCAATTTCTAGATAAAAGCATAGCAAATATTGTTAAAGGTCCATTAGAAAGAGCCATTAAAGCATCAATGGCAGCAGACAAAAAAACTGTGTGTAGTATTACATGAAAATAAAGAGATGGACCCAGAAATGTAAAAAATAGACACTTTTAAAATGGAAAGAGCTACAAAGGCTTATCTGAATGATACCACAGAAGAACCACTTTGCTTTCTTAAAGAACAATGTTTGTAAATGAGGTCTTAAAAATGACATTTTGTAAAGTTTCAATATCAATTTAAGGAAACTTTACATCATATACTTGAAGTAAGTTCTTGACAGAGCTTCTACTGAACAGAATCAGCTACTGAAAGGTCTTTCAAGAACAAGATGTGTCTCTTCTACGGCATCACAAAGATTTAGGCACCTGTGTGTTGAAGAATGTAAATAGCTAATATGAATGACTGCTTATAAAAATCCTTTTGTACTTTTGGACTTGAAATTTCCAACACACGAAAAATAAGCTCCAGTTTCCTTTCACTCTCTTGAACATTCTCTCCATGAGGATTTCACTGAGAATACCCATTGATGTTTGGCACAGAAGATGAGACAATCTATTGTGCTTGTGAATCTATAGATTTGCCCTTGTTCACTTAATACACCCTTCTGCCTTCTCCTATTCAGCCCGGGGCTCAGAGGAGAAGTGCCCAGAGTGGTTAATAGTATTGAACCGCTTCCTTTTAAAAGGCGGTGTTGCGTGACATGGAGCCAAATCGACAGTGTGTGCGGTGGGCAGCACTACAAGATCACATGGGTCAATGAAGGAAAGTTTGAAAGCGAAAAAAATGCAATTTGCCTCTCAACTCTGTGTGCTTGGTTGGAAATAAAAGCCGCCATAAACCCACCCTGCCATGTTCAACAGACAAGGCTCGTAAATATGTAACCTATAAAAACAAAAATGAACTGCTTCTCAGTTCAGCAAAAATTCATAAGATCCAAGAAAGGATTGGGCAGGCTTGACCCCCTCGTACTCCTATGTGGTCAGCCCTCATGAAACAATGATGTCATTGTATGTAATGAACTGTAATTTTGGGCTAATGAGCCAGACGGACAAGGCCCGGGAGCCTTTTGATTGGCTGTTGGCAGAATTACTGACCATAGTCCTCCAGTGATTTGCACATGATGTCCAAGTGGGTGGAGCCAAAGGGGTTCCGGACGAATCTCCGCCTCCTCCTGAGGTCATCCTCCCAGTAGTCCAGACGCCAAAAATCATGCAGCTGACTGTGGAGAGAAGACAGAGGAGATAACATAAAAAAGTGTCATTACAACAATGTCAAATAGCAAAAACATAAGAATAAATATCACAAAAATAACAATACACCCATCAGCCATAACATTAAATCTATCTCTTTGTTCCTACACTCACTGTCCAATTTATCGGCTTCACTTCACTGTGGGTGTTTCTCTGTATACTTTGCTTTCACTCTGTTCATCAATGGTCAGGACCCCCACAGGACCACCATGGAACAGGTATTATTTAGGTGGTGGATCATTTTATCAGAAGTGGTGTGTTGTTTGTTGTGCTGGTATCAGACCCAGTAGAGCTGCTGGAATTTTTAAACACCTCAGTGTCACTATTGCACTGAGAATAGTGCACCATTCAGAAATATCCAGCCAACAGATTCCTGTGGGTAGAATTATGTGACCATTAATGAAGGTCTAGCTAGAGCAGGGGTGGCCAACTCCAGTCCTGGAGAGCTGCATTCACAGTTTGGTGATCTCCCTGATCAAACACACCTGATTCAACTCAGCAGGCAATTAGCAGGTTTAATTGTAGTGTCAGAGCACAAAGATCACCAAACTGTGCTGGACACCAGCTCTCCAGGCCCGGAGTTGGCCACCCCTGAGCTAGAGGATGACCAACACAAACTGCAGCAACAGATGAGCTACTGTTTTTACATGTACAAGGTGGACCAACAAGGAAGGTGTGTATTAGACTGGACAGTGAGTAGACACAGTGTTCAAACACTACAACAGCTCTGCTGTCTCTGGTCCACTTGTACCAGTATAACTCAGTATTAGATTGCACTAATAATAACAATGTCAAAAATGAAAAAGCTTCTTAATTTGCACAACACAAGAATGACCCAATTGGTACAGAATATAAATTTGATTGTCCTCGAGCAATCATATCATAAACATATTTTTATTAATTAATTACTTTGTTTCATTAGTTTTGTATTTTTGTATTTTTAGTTTTTTACTTAGAAGCAATTTATTATCTATCTATCTATCTATCTATCTATCTATCTATCTATCTATCTATCTATCTATCTATTTACTTGCTTCCCTTGTGATGTCACCTAAGTGTTTTTCAGTGGAACAGAGAGGATCAGCAGCACTGCACTAACTACAGCAGGCTGTGTATAGTTAGATGTAATCTTTCCGAAAGCCCCATGATGCCTCGCAACACGACCAGGCCCTTCCAGGCAGCAGGAGCAGCACGCGTATAAATAACAGCCAGTCCCATTAACAAAAGCAGGATCAAATTACAAGTATAAATGGCGCAGCTTGCCGGCTTTTTTTTACGGTATTTTTTAACAAGTCTTGTAAATCAGAGGTAGGACCCTGTATGCAGACAGCATGGAGTTTAATGATGAGGGGAGTGTGTGGGGGGGTCTTACCACAGTCACAGCCCAGGCCAATAAAACAGCCCCCCCACCCCTACACCCCCACTGTGTATATGCAGTCGTGATTAAAATAATGTGCTGAAATATTCATCGAAATGATTCCCAGGGCCCTGGAGCCAGCCACAGAAAATTGCATTTTTATTCATTATTAATAACAGTGAATTAGAAGCCATATAA
Source organism: Crenuchus spilurus (assembly GCA_036984385.1). Classification (NCBI taxonomy): domain Eukaryota; kingdom Metazoa; phylum Chordata; class Actinopteri; order Characiformes; family Crenuchidae; genus Crenuchus; species Crenuchus spilurus. The sequence goes on from BRDA01006251.1 coordinate 7,029, forward strand.
AAATACGAAAGAGCGTGAGAGAGAGAGAGAGCGAGAGAGAGAGAAGGAAAAGAGAAAAGGAGGGGGAGCTCAGGCATGTGGTAACCATCTTTGTAAATGATTATTCCAACATTAGCAGGGACCTGGGCTAATTTTATTGCTCGCAGCTAATGCAAACCATTAAGGGCAGTGACTAGCATCAGGTTACTAAGTGCAGCTCATTTCAAGCCGTGCTCATGCTGGAGATGTTTCAAAGGCTTCGGCCTTTCCTTCAGAGAGAGAGAAATGAAAAGAAAAGGGCTGGTGCTGAATAACACACTGCAAGTAATTTACTCCAAAGAGGGCTTTCCAGGGGATGTTAAAGGAGAGTGATGATGGTGGTAATTGGGGAATAGATGACAAGATGGTCAGAGACAATCAACAAATTCCGCATGTGGTTTATCTTCATTAGTGCTGTCACATGTGAGGAAATGCACAATCCTCCTGTGCGAACTCTTTGCTAATTTCTGTAATCAACTATATGGAGGGAGTAGCTGACATATTGCAGAATATAATGTCATGAAGTACAGTATCATGCCCTGGACCATCACGGGGCCAGTACCTTTCCTGTCATTGTGGTTATACCCTCAAGGGTATAGTTTTGTTAGGGAAGATAATTTTTCCAGATTGCATTAAAATTGGCGCTGTCAAAGTTAGCAGGTTAATAACTGGCTGTATGAGCTCATTTAGAGCTTATTTAAGATCAGTTAGTGTTTATTATTGCTCTGTTTAAATAGAGGAACAAAACAAATTCAGTAATATGTGACTGACTCTGATTCTTATGCCTTCAAACTTATAGTAACATCTATGCATTTTCAGCTTTGTTAGATCACATTAACTGCATGCAGCGTGAAATCAGCAACAGACATCACAGTCTTAAAGGAGCAGCGCACATTAAATGGCAGAAATGGTGTCCACTGGGAAGCAGACCTAAATCTCAGTCTAACACTAATGTAAACACCAGCTGGTTTGAAGGAATTAAAAAAATTATCCTGTGGTTGTTGAAGAAAATATATTCTGTTTCAAAAATAAATAATAATGTTTAAAAAATCAGAAATACTTTTCAAGTCTTTTCTTCAGAAAGTATTTTTAGTGCTAAATTTGATCATATACATGAGCCCCGTGTGGCTCAGCAGGCTAAAACGCTGACACTATGATCAGAGGATCACGAGTTTAAATCCTGGTCATGCAGTTCGCCATCAACAGCCTGTGCCCAAGAGAGCAAAAATTGTCTGAGCTCCCTCTGGGATGGTAGATGGCACTCTCTCTCCCCATCACTTTCACGTTGCAATGGCTCAGGCATCTACTGATTGCTCCATTCAGAGCTGGGAATCCTGCGCTTTACTTCGAGTGTGTTAGGCTCCCCAGTGACGGTGTATCAGCGGTAGTTCCTTCCTACAGTCAGGGACATTGTAAAAGTGATAGGGAGAGTCCTAATGGACGGGATGGGCTAATTGGCTACTACTACATTGGGAAGGGGATAAAAAAATATTATATATGTAATTCTGACTCTCATTAACTACTTTAACATATAAAATTAGAGTACTGTGAAAAAATTCATTTTTGTTCATAATTTTAATTCAAAACACTAAACTCATTCATTACATATAAAGTGATATTTAAAGCATTTTCTGTTGATCAGTTTGGCTTGTAATTCAAAAAATCATAAATTATTAACATTGTTTCAAGTTTGAGCAAAATACTCTTCAAACAGTATCAACATAAAAACAAAAAACACTTGAAATGTCACGTTATATGTAATGAATATAAAATATATGACAATTCATCTTTTTAAAATAAATTATGAACACCAATGAAGTTGGTTTTCCACAATATTCTAATACAGAGATGGACTTGTAATGCAGTTAAAGCAGTTAAATGTATTAGTGGTTGACAGCATTAATTATAATGAATGTATTTGAAGTTGTACTGACTTCACTCACCCTGTCCTGACTCCAGATGTTTTCATTTATTATACTGTTTAAAAATGTTCAGTTATGAAAAGATACACATCTATTCCTGGAAAAGTGAATGTAGTGAAGTTAACATGATACAATTATTTGAAGTGATACTATAGAATAATCAAGTTTGGGTCCTTAAGATATCATCCACATATTGTAAATTCAATAACGTTTTTTCACTTTTCCAGGAACCGTACATGTAATAATTATTTTCAAGCATGCATACTGTGAACCTGTAACCTTGATCCCTTTAAAGTTTTCCAAAATATAAATGTCCTAAATGGTTCCAGTATACAGTAGTTATATGGTTCTAGGGGAAATCTTTAACTACGAGCATTATCTAAAGGTTCTGTAAGCTCCAAAGAGCTGCTTCACATCTCATTCGTAAAATTAAAAAATATATATATATATTTTGGCACCTTTATTTTTTTAACTGATGTGAAGAACACAGGTCTAACTACAGCAGTAAAAATATTCCTCCAATAAGAAGCCCAGGAGAAAAGGATGACCCAGTACAAACAGAAAGAATAAAACAATAAAGGTCCGCCCACTCACTCCAAAACATGAGGCAGCCATTATAAAAGGAGGCTCAATTCCAAAAAGCCTTGAGTGCTACTTCCAGCTATGGGCTGGGTGGGACTGTATGGAGCTCTCTGCACTCTGCCGTAACACTGAGGCAGACTAAACAGATTAAAGTGTTACAGCAGGATTATGTCGGGGGGAAAAATCATAAAAGGCCATTCCATGTGTGAATATATCTACAAATGTCAGGAAATCAGGAGGCTCCAGAGACTCAGCCGGCCTCTGACAGCGACGAGAGATCAGCCTCAGTTTAGCATCAATCAAGACAGTGTGTAGTTGTGTTTCCGTCAGCATGTGTATGTGTGTGTTCGCAGGGTGATGGAATAAAGGGTCCTTGCATGCATGAGCTGTATGCCAAAAGTTCATCACACGCTGGGGTAGGAAAGGCAGTACACAGCGCCAGGGCCTTGTCTGCTGTCAATCTAGGCCTCCAGAATGAGATGTCAGGCCAAAGCCTCCTAAATGACATTGTAAACGTGAGATTACAGTGTGAAAAAATGTAAATCCTGCACAGGCACTGGAGCGATTACCGCCTTAGATTATAACCTTCAAATCTGCCTGTAAATAGAGCAGTGGAAGCTAGCAAGGCGGAGAAATCCATCTGATGCTTTGAAGCTTGCCGCACTCCAGTCTTAGGCTACGTATAAGGAATCTGATTCACTTTGACAGTGGTACGTCATGAATAGTGAGTTCAGGAAACATCTTTCTCCTTTGAGGAGACGAGAAAAACAGGGAATTAAACCCTAAGCCCAGCAAAGCAAATTTATAAGGAATGATGAACCGAACAGTATTTGATGACAACATTTTCATTCCTCCAACCCATCTTTCCGCCGGACCATATGCTTTCACTTTGGAGGTGGTTTCCACAGAATGAGAAACGGGGTCCAGCGATACATTAAACCGCATGGTCAACATCAGGCCGGATTATGTATGTGCCAAAAGTACCATGATGAGGGTCTGTGCACTGAGGGTGGTCCAGTTCAGCCCCCCCCTTGAAACCCTCCCCGAGGCGGGTACAGTTCCCACAGGAATGTTCATCACAGAGAAGGTTTTAACACACTTAAATACACCGTGAGGAGATGGTGGACTCTGAACTGGCCCGAGTGGACTGACATAAAGCATCCATCTGCATAATGTAGATTTTAATCCACCAACCCAAGATTACAAAAGCATATTATTACATCTTCATTAATTTTGTTGAGTTGCTGTGTTCTAAATCCATCTTCAGCCATTCAATTATTCCACTACCGTGCAAGTAGCATAAAGTCACAACATTAACATCAGTTTTCCTAAAATTAGATTTACAAAATTTGCTTACAGTATCACCGCATATTGAGTCATGACTCCCATATCATTACCTTGTACATATCATATTGTCAGGTGCTTGCCAATACACAGACCTCATCACAGCCTACACGCATCTGCAAATGTAACATGAGTAACATATAAGTCACTCTGGGTAAAAGTGCTAAATGCTTTAAATGCATTATTTTGTTATTTACGATATAAGTAATTTATGTAATCAACAGCCTTGATCTGATAAAGGACAAATTAAATAATTGATGTTATTAATTAGTGTAAATCACCATTTTTTACGATCTACCATGTACCATTGCTGCATAATATTTTAACCATTACTTTGCATCATACTAATCTATGTATATATATATATTAAAATGTATGTAATAGAAAAGACTGCATTTAAGTAAAGATCACATATACATAACATCACCAATTAACTGCAAATGTCAGTTTTTAAATGTGGAAAAATTATAAAACTGTTCAGTCTGTCAAATATTTATATGCAATATAATAATAATAATAATAATAATAATAATAATAATAATAATAATAATAATAATAATAAACACTATATGGAAATGAAACAAATGAACATGTGACTTTCTGTCCAGTACAGAGCGAAAATGAATAAGGTTATACAGAAGAAGGGAGTTGGCAATCCCATTTGTTTTCCCAGCATTAGGATTTGATTTGCTAAAATTCTCCTTCTGAGATCCACCAGAACACTTACATGGCTATCAGAAAACAGTCATGTGACTGAAACAGTTGAAAGGCCCTGCATCACTCATGTGGGCTGATTCTTAAATGAATTTGTACCATGTATTATTGTTCATCACAATAATTCTGAATTATCAATTGTGTAAATGTACCTTATCACCCATGTCTAGTAATCAGATGATAGTATCAACTGAGCAAATTAACTTATCCAATTTAGGCTGCTATTTTAATAGTTGCATATAATGAACAAAAATTACACATTATTATTCTTATATAATATTATTATTTTAATATTCTAATAACAATAATTATTCAGTAACACTTTACAATAACTTTCATTAATAGCTCATTAACTAATGATTAATAACTGTGAACAAATTATTAGTTCATGAGAATTTCATTAACAAATTATTTACTAAAGATTTGTTAACATTTGCAAAAATGAATACAATCATTAGTAACTACATTTATAAACATTTGTTCATGTGCAAATTCTCATGAACTACTGATTTGTTCACAGTTATTAATCATTAGTTAATGAGCTATTAATGAAAGTTATTATAAAGTGTTACCTATTATTCTTATGGCAATTAACGGTGAGCAGATGTGACACAATCTATCCATACCTGGACCTTCTAGTTTAATGCTCTAAGAGAAGCTCTATTTTGAGACATCTGGAGCAGCACAAACTGCAATATTCTAAAGGTGACTGAGAGTCCAATGTATTCATTTTCAACACCAATAGCCTTTTAAAATGTGTTAGGACAACACAAATGAATACCAGTTCAAAGAAAAGAAAAGATTTGTCCTCTGTTCCTCACACACCAGAATAAGTGTGAGACGTTGACAGTCGTTTCATCTAAATGGCAATCACCAGCCAGAATGAGCTGCTGATTCACTCCACTTCTCCAACGCTGTGTCTCCTGACAGACATAAAGAATGGCTGAGGGTCCGCCCTCCTCTCCAGTGGCTCAAATTTATTAGTCACATCGGCCATCAATCAGCCAAATGGATTTCAAACTGCATTTTAAAAGCTAATTTCCACACTGCTGATAACCAAAACTATCAGCCAAGCAACACACCAGTCATTATCAACAAAAGTGCATAAGTGCACAACAATAGATGTCTTCTGCTGTGGCCACCACATGCAGTTAAATAGCAGGCTTCTATGAGACACAGGAGCCAGGTGGTGGAAGATTTAACACTCTTTCTGTCCATAGGGAATGGCCTATGTTTGTGCAGGGCCGTAAAAAAGCTGACAGCCATGATTCAGACTCAAGCAGCAAAGTGGGAAATAAAGGGATTGATAACAATTCCATCAAAAAAATATGGCAATGTTTAGAAAGCAAGGGAAAGTGAGGTTTGTTTTTCGAAGGCTGTGGAGATATATATGCCTTATATCCAGACATTGTAGAGGGCTTAAGACAGGATGGTTCCCAAGACAGATGATCCTGTTAGTTTGGTCTACGCTCAAGCACAGACAACACAAAACATTATTCTATTCCACACACCTCGACAGAGCTGATTCATTTAGAAGGAGGAGATCTAACGGGCTGCTATGTCTCTCCCCGTCCTCAAATCAGATATGACTGCCTTTCATACTTTTCTGGTTGAGAAAAAAAGCAGGCAAATATACCAAAGTTTCAAGCACGTAAATTGCACCAAATTTCAACTGATGGAGGAACTCACAATATAAAAGGTTTTAGAAGAGGAGATTTGTAAAGGAACACAGCAAACAAATTGTTTTAAGAACAAGAGGAATCTGAAAGAGAGAAATTGATACTGATTATGTCTTTGCTACAAAAGATATTGAACATCAGTGCATAGCAGTCAAATCACCTGGGACACATAGTACAAAATTAAGCAATAAGCCAAGGCTGTGAATTACAGTGACTTTACCACAGTTAAAGTGTGCCATTCACTAAAATTCTTGTGCTTATGCAGGGCTTTGAGTGGCTGTTTGAGTTTATAAAGTAACAGTAAAATAGGGTATGATGAACTCCACCAATGTTAAACCATTTTTAAATTCTTAATTATTACTGATAACAACAAGCAGTTCTTCTGCCAAAAAATGCAGTTAATATGATGCTGTTTCCAAGTAACATAACAATTACTTATACATTTCCATAAAGATTGTTTGATTTAATTAACCCATTAGAGTCGTCGCTCCTGCCAGCAGCATGTTAACAAAATTCTGCAAAAAATAAAAAAATATAACCCTGCAAGATTTTATCCTAGAAACAAAACTAAACATACACCGGAAACCTTAAAGAATCTACTTTTCAAATATATATATAGCTTGAGGCTAAATATATATGTAGATATTTGTGAGAGGAGCTTAAATAAGCAGAGACACGTTTTTCAGAGCGAGTCATACAACTGCGCATTTTTTCCCACCAAATGACGCAATCTGTCATTCACAGGGTCATTTCAGACATTTCAATGGTGCAATGCGTGAAATATGCAAAGATGCTGCATCAAACAATAGAACACTCACCTGAACAAAGACCTCTCATCTACAGTGTTCACACATATTTCATAAATATTAACTCTAGGAACCACTGAATGAGTGAAACACATGTCAACATGTCAAGATTTAGAAATAAAACCACACACAATTTCTAAAAACTGTAGTGACCAGTGTGTAGCAGACACGTATGAATACATAGTTCTTAGCTCAAAAGTCTTGGCAAGAAATGAAAGCAGAAGCATAAGTTATGCAATAAAAACGTAATATGTTTACCTAGGCCAGTACAACATCATATATTCATTTCACTTCCTGGCCAATCACGGGCTACCACTCGATTTTAAAAAGAAAGCAATTGACACCTTACGAATCGCCTTATTCCTCCTTCCTCCCCACCACCACTAGGTTGACCCTGGTCCTGTTGCCCCGGGTGTGGCTCTGCCTCTGCTGCCCATCTGTCTGGCAGTGTTTGCTCTAGACTGAATGCTGTAGACCTTGGCTGCAGCCAGGGCCTACGCCAAAGACCCTAATAATTCACCTCTCCGCTAATATCTGATCAGCCACAGCATTATTATCACTTATAGGTGAAGCAAATCACACAAACATGTGAAGGTCTGAGATATATTACATGGTAAACAAATTGATTCTCATGATGACATTGGATGTTGGAGAAAAATGTGTAGACCTTAGCCACTTTGTCAAGGTCTAAATAGTTATGGTGAGACAGGTGAATGGGTTGAATGTCTAAAGTGCAGTAGGGTTCTCTCAATCAGCAGTGGCCATCATCTACCAACAGTGGCCTCCAAATTTCCCAGATCTCAATCAGATCAAGCATCTGTGAGCTGTGCTGGAACATTAGGATCTGAGGCAGCTCTGGCTCACAATTTAAAGGATTTAAAGGATCTGCTGATAATCTATTGTTGTCATATACCACAGGACACCTTCAAAGGTTTTGCAGAGTCCATGACTTTGTTGCTCAGAGCTGTTTAGCCATAATAGCTGCAGTTTTTGTTGGTGTAGGAGTACATATTGAGTAATCTCAAAGTAGATGAGCCTGAGTTTATCCATTTTATATAATATAGGGTGTCTGGTTTGCTTCTCATATCTTCATTAGTATTATAGTTATTCAGGTAAAGACACAAACTGGACACCCTGTACAAACACAAAAAATGAGATATATGTAAAAATATGATCTTGGCATAGAGGGTCCTTTAGGACATCTTGGCTGTGGCAGTATCTAATCAGACCCAACAGAAAGGACCTTTGATGAGAGTACTTAAAAGGAAAAAGAATGGCAGAGAAATTCAATAAGACACCATTATATTCTCCTTAAATGCTTCCATTGGGGACATAAATGGGGTGTAATTAGCATAAGTGGCAGTAATCAGAGGCTGGCCTGTAGAGAACTCAGGGTGCTGCTTTTCCTCAGTGCCACGCCGGCTCTGTGATGTCATGCCTGCCATGTGCCATGTCCTGTGTATGTGACAGTGAACACACTTGTGCACTGTTACTGAGGGCAGTAGCACACATATCACGCCACTTCCCAAACAGGTCACTTCAAATTGGACTGGATCAAGCAGCTGGCTACAAGCTGCCCTTGTACTGGATGTTCTGATTGCCTCTCTTCATAGTGATTTTACCACACACAGATATGGATGACAGACAAATGTCATCTGCAAAGGAAAAATGTTCATTCCTTTTAGAATCTCTCATGATGCTATGTGATGAACACGGACTGATTTCAAAACAGAACTTACATGATGGCACTTTCTTTGCCTGAAGATCAAACCAAATGAAACTTTGCTAATTAAAGCCTGTAGAAGCTCAACTGGAAGGTGTCTCAAACTCACCCTTAACAGTTGCAACTTTGTGTACTAAGTTTCAAGAAACAGCAAAACACTGATAAAAGATAGCTTAGCTTGCTAGCTAATATTAATATGATGGCTGTTTGAAGTGCCTGGTATGTTAAGCTGGGTTTACTCTGGATTTTCAGTGGTCAGTTGTTAATTGTGGTTGAAGATGTTGCCAGACTGTGTGACAGTGTGTTTTTCAAACCAGATTGTACGATAAAGATTCTCTAACAATAGACATGTGATTATAGGAAATGACAACCTTCAGTGTATGTTGTCAATGACTATACTCTGGACTCAAAACTTGGGGTCACATAAACAGAAACAAGCCCTTGGCATAATAGTGGTAAACGTTATGCACTGATAAATCACACTTCAAGAAGTGAAAAAGAAAAGTTTGGAGCTGTTCATAGCTGGGAAAATGAGGACAGTATGAAATCACTGTCCTGCAAAGTGAGTTTGAGCTAATAAAAATAATTTGTATTTTTATCATAAATAAAAAATATTTTTATTTTTTTATCACAAATGAAAGCAGGTTTTGGTATTTTAGCTCACTGTAAGATGAGCCAGAAGGGAGATTTTATTAGATTTTGGAGATTTTAATGCAATTTTAATCCAGAATTCCTGTCAACGTCAGAGTTTGGAACCAAATACTCAATTTTGGTTCCAGTGGCACTACATCACTGGTCTAAATCTTAATTTTTCCAAAAAATTGATCTTATAAGATGCACAATTTGGTCTACTTTGCAAAATCCAGGCAAGTATTGCAGTGTAAACCTGGCCTTAGTTTCTATATCCTGATCTACAGTATGTAGCTGTATACTGTGAAGAACACTTTATTGATAGGTAAAAGGTTCTTGCAGGAACCCAGTCTATTTTAGATTGTAGCTTTCTTATTGTACTAAAATTAGGTTTGATGAGACTTTGATATATGTTGCATGTTGCTTTAATTTCAGTCTTAAAAATTCTGCAGTGTGAGAATTGATAGGCAAAGCTTATGAATCCTCAAATACTGAATTGCTATTCCAACATTATGTTCTGAACAGTCTGAGTTCTGAACAGAAAACCTAATTCTAATCTCTTCTCCAGCCTTAGTCTCATCTCTCACACACATGGAACGGGACACATTTCAACACAATTGGACAAAATCACAACGCTTCATTGTAAGACAAGTGGTGGCCATATGGTGGCAGACATCATTTTCAAAGTAAACTATAAATTGCAGAGAAAAAAAAGCTTTTTATTTCCGTATATTTTATACATATTGGGTTGTAACATTTAATGAGCACTATATGTTTTGCAGAATAAAGGAAAATACCAATGCACAGACTGGTCCGATTACAGAAGACGCCTGGAAATGGTAAACGAACTTCATCTGCGTTTGCATGAGTCTGGTGATAGCCCCCTTTATCCTGGGATGTCAACATGTGACCTGTGATTATTCAGATCATTATCACAGTGTAAGGGCATTAGGGTATTACTGTATAGATCAGTTCTAAATGACACTGAACTACAGTCATGGCCGACAGTGTTGGCACCCCTGAATATTTTCCAGAAAATTAAGTATTTCTCCCAGAAAATTATTGCAATTACACATGTTTTGTTATACACATGTTTATTTCCTTTGTGTGTACTGGAACAACATGAAAAACAGAGGGAAAAAAAGGCAAATTTGACATAATTTCACACAAAACTCCAAAAATGGGCCGGACAAAATTATTGGCACCCTCAACTTAATATTTGGTTGCACACCCTTTGGAAAAAAATAACTGAAATCAATCGCTTCCTATAACCATCAACAAGCTTCTTACACCTCTCAACTGGAATTTTGAACCACTCTTCTTTTGCAAACTGCTCCAAGTCTCTTATATTAGTCTCTTATTATAAGTCTTTCATATTTGAAGGGTGTCTTCTCCCAACAGCAATTTTAAGATCTCTCCACAGGTGTTCAATGGGATTTAGATCCGGACTCATTGCTGGCCACTTTAGAACTCTCCAGCGCTTTGTTTCCATCCATTTCTGGGTGCTTTTTGAAGTATGTTTGGGGTCATTGTCCTGCTGGGAGACCCATGACCTAGGACGCAAACCCATCTTTCTGACACTGGGCCCTATTGCGACCCAAAATCCTTTGGTAATCTTCAGATTTCATGATGCCTTGCACACAGTCAAGGCACCCAGTTCCAGAGGCAGCAACACAACCCCAAAACATCTTTGAACCTCCACCATATTTTACTGTAGGTACTGTGTTCTTTTCTTTGTAGGCCTCATTCCGTTTTCGGTAAACAGTAGAATGATGTAGCAGAATCTTGGTCTCATCTGTCCACAAGATGTTTTCCCAGAAGGATTTTGGCTTACTTACATTTTGGCAAACTGCAGTCTAGCTTTTTTATGTCTCTGTGTCAGCAGTGGGGTCCTCCTGGGTCCTCCTTTCTTTGGAACTTGATTGGGGCTGCTTATCCACCATCCGGACTATCCTGCGTTGCAACAAAATTTTATCAATTTTTTCTCGTCTGTCCACGTCCAGGTCGATTAGCTGCAGTGCCATGGGTTGTAAACTTCTTGATTATGTTGCGCACCATGGACAAAGGAACATCAAGATCTCTGGAGATGGACTTGTAACCTTGAGATTGTTGATATTTTTCTACAATTTTGGTTCTCAAGTCCTCAGACAGTTCTTTTCTTCTCTTTCTGTTCTCCATGTTTAGTGTGGCACACACAGACACACAATGCAAACTTCTCTCCTTTTTATTTGGTTTCAGGTGTGATTTTTGAAATTGCCCACACCTGTTACTTATCACAGGCGAGTTTGAATGAGCATCACATGCTTGAAACAAAGTAATTTACCTTCAATTTTGAAAAGGTGCCAATAATTTTGTCTGGCCCATTTTTGGAGTTTTGTGTAAAATTATGTCAAATTTGCCTTTCTTTCCTCTGCTTTTTGTGTTGTTCCAATACACACAAAGGAAATAAACATGTGTATAACAAAACATGTGTAATTGCAATAATTTTCTGGGAGAAATACTTCATTTTCTGGAAAATATTCAGGGGTGCCAACACTTTCGGCCATGACAATATCATGAAAGACATGAATGGCACTTGTTGGAGGGTCCAGAGACTTATCTTTATCTTTAAATGTATTTTATTAATAAATTAATTTAAATACTTATAACAGATAATATCTTGATCAACAACAAGTCACGTGAACTCAATGACTAATCACTGTAATCTCTGGCCTTGGCATGACATCAGCAGTGTTCCAGCAACTTCAGTGTTTTGACAAACATCAAAAAGATCTTCATCTCAACTGCTGCATCTCCAAGAGCAGTTCAAACAGTTCTTCCAACATGCACATTAAACTGCTCATAACATTTGAACTCCAGAATCTCTCTAATCTACACTTTTGCTCAAAAGTTTGGGCTCGCACATTATGCTGAATATTTTCCATGACAAAATATTTATTTCTGAAGAAAAATATTTTTTTTTATATTTGTTTGAAGACTTTGATAAAATCCACAAAAGCTGCTGTTCCAGTTACTCCAGGTAGGGCAATGTCACTGATTTTTAGGTCAGTTTTAATGTGTCCCACAAGTTGACAGGGAGCTTATAGGCTTCAGTAGTTCAGTCTACAATGTTGAAAACGTTGACCTTTTATTTTCAAAGACATATTCTAGATGAGAAAATACATATTGCCTATTCTAGTGATTAATATTGTTTATTGGGGTTGTTTATGGAGTTATAAAACATATTCTAGTGTATCCACAATATTCTTATGTCCCATGACTTTTTGTAAAAATGTGTGCTCAACATCTCTAAACTCACTGTCAAGACCTTGTAGGAGACACCATAACTGAGCTAAAAAGCAGTGACACTGTGTTACCTTACCTTTCTAATATAGAAGATTGAATATTTGAGCAGCAGCATTTTTGTATTTTATCTGAAAAAAAGAAACCACTTCATTGTGTTTTCCCTTGAAATAAAAAAATTAAATACATTTCTAGTGGACTTTTACTTTTAAATGTTACCTTTGCACATCACACTTGGTTGTTTTGTGAGGAATAAAAATAAACATTGCTATTTCACATGAACAGATTTAGCCTATTTGGATGTCAAGTTGCATAATTACAGATATTAGATACAGTGGGGCAAAAATGTATTTAGTCAGCCACTGATTGTGCAAGGTCTCCTACTTAGAAAGATGAGAGAGGTCTGTAATTTTCATCATATGTACACTTCAACTATGAGAGACAAAATAAGAAAAAAAAAATCTTGATTTTTTTCTCATTTTGTCTCTCATAGTTGAAGTGTACCTATGATGAAAATTACAGACCTCTCTCATCTTTCTAAGTAGAAGAGCTTGCATAATCAGTGGCTGACTAAATACTTTGCCCTCACTGTATAGTGAGTTACACAGTGAAATACAATTGCATTCAATCTCAATAGAAGCATTGGAGGCTATACTTCCAATTTCCAATATTTCAATATTTGTCAATATCAAGACAATGACAAGAAATGTTTTTTTTAAAACACTGATTAACTTCTTGTATCACATCCTAAAGATTATTATTCTGTAAATACAGTAAAAATTATGCTGGTTGAGTTAAGCTTTAATTATAGTTATGAAGACTTACTTGTTTGTAACTATCCATGGTTCCATGGAGCTTAAACCAATTTAATAATAATAAAATTTTTCTTTTTCTACTAACAAACACAAATGTTCCATGAGCTGAAAGTTTGGAATCCACACTTTCAGTAAAGTTCCTGTTATAAAGAGATATTAATGAGAAATAATTAACATTAAATTACAACATGCTTTTTGTTATCACCAGCAGTTATAAGGGTTAAGGTAGCCTACACCAATGAATGTGTGAGAAAACATCTCAGCTTAAGACAGGCGAGGCCTACACCGTGGGTCATCACACAGGATGAAGATAGACGTGTCCGTCCGGATGAAAGACAGAGTTCTAGTGTGGGTCAGACATCCCTTCTCACCAGTTTCGGCAAACCGTCCATCTCTTCTGCAAGGATGGGGGCCATGGACCAGGGGATACCCCAGCGGCCCTGAAATTGATGATTGTGCGAATGGGCCTCTTTCCAGAGATAATTAGCACAGGCTGCAAGGTTAAGCATGCCCCTGGGGAAGATCCTGTGTGTAGGTCAAGAACAAATGGACGGGGATGTGTACAAGAGAGTTACAACAAAGGAGTAGATTCATGGACGCCATGTTCACCATCCATGACCAAAGCAGATGTAAACTGCTAGTCAAAAGCATGGAATCACCACTTAAAAGGTTTAGTATCAACACTGTTATGGTTGGAATTACGTTTTCAACATAAAACAAATTTTGTGGCAGATAAAACAACTCAAACTTGATGCTAGTACTCTACAAAGATGCAAAGTTAAAATAATGTTTAGGGAGCTATAATAAATCAACTGTAGAGTACTTAATAATGATGATGCTTCCATAAAAATGTACATGAAAATCAATACAATTTAGCATCTAGAGTGGATATCATTTAAAATGCCATTAATGGTATCAATTAAAATATCATTTTGAGGCAAATTATGACATATCTTCCACCATTTGGAAAGGTATAGTTTGCGTGTGTATGTGGTTGTATAAAAAGATAGAGAACAAAACCCTAACATCGACTACTGTAGCCTGCTGTTAATGTGACCTGTAGCCAAAAGCTATTTGAATAAATCTACAGTAAAATGAATGCTAACCTGTTTCATGCCCCTGGGATTCTTCTCAAGGTTATGGGTCTTCTTTCATATGAGCTCTTTTATTTGTAAAATAATTATCTTTAGCTAAGGCTTTAAAGTCAAGGCAAAGGACATGATGTGAATAAAAACTATTTCTATAACACTATCTGCTATAAGTCTAAATCTCTAACCTTGTCAATTTCATTCAATTATCTGACATTTACTCAAAATATATATGCTTGATGCTAGCCATCTTTGTGATGCTAATTCAAAGAATAATAGTTTCTTCTGCTTTCCTTTACTATAATAGCCCCTTTTGTCTGAAAGCAGGGAACATTTAAGACCTTTATAAATACAAAAGAATAGCATAAAAAATCATAGATTAGAGTATAAACTTGAAGTAAATTATATCTTGTTAGATGCATATTTCTGATGCTAAACCTGGTTAGCAAGGTAAGAGGTTTCTTCTACAATACATCCATCTCTTTTTTGTCTGAAATCTGTGAACATATAAGACTTTTATTCTGCAATTAAACAAAACAAAGAACTTCAGAGATTATAGAATGAACAGGAGCATAATATATCCTCTTTAATGCTAACCTTACTGATACTAATGCTGGTAAAAATTTTAGCAGCAATATATTTAGTCTGCTTTCTTTTTTTTTTTTTTTTCTTTTTTTTCAGATGTGCTGATATATTGTGAAAAAAACAATCTAAATGGAATAAACAAAGGTGTTACCTACAATAAGGTTTGCTGTGTCTGTCAGCACAGTGTCCAGAGCATGGAGCACATACCAGGAGACAGGACCGCTACCTCCTCCTTTGTGCAAGGAGGAACAGGAGGAGCAGTGCCAGAGCCCTGCAAAATGACCTCCAGCAGACCACTGATATCCATGTTTCTGCTCAAACTGTCAGAAACAGACTCCATGAGGGTGGTATGAGATTTTGAGTATGATTTCAAATCCAGACCTCCATTTTGATTTACATTGACCATTTTTATGTTATTTTGTCCTTAACGCATTCCACTATGTAATAAATAAAGATTTTCAACTGGAATATATTATTAATTGAGATCTAGGATGTGTTATTTTAGTGTTTCATACATATATATATATATATATATATATATATATATATATATATATATATGTGGATGGAAAGTAGACCCTTTACAATTTCAGGGATATTTTTTAAATTTGTTTCTTGTTTATAATCTCACTTAGTGATATGTTTTTTGCATAATTTTGGTTCTGTCCTCAATGTTTAATAATAACCATGTTTTTGATGCTAAACCTGGCTAAATTAGGGTAGCAATGTATTTATTCTGCTTTCATTTACTAAAGCAGTACCTATTAGTGCATAAAGTTTGCATATTAGTACATAAATTTATCAAAAATATAATGTTTGTTTCTAACCCTTTTCATATGCTAAACCTGGCCATTTTTGGGTAGCAAGATTTTTCTTTAGCTATGCTTTACAACATCACTCACATTTTGTCTGAAATCATTTTCCAATTTAGAGTATAAATGGTTAGTTATGTGACTGACCTGTTTATTTGTTTGTTGCAAACCTTCTCTCTGATGCTCAACCTGATTAAAATTAAGAAAGCAAGAGATTTTTACTGCAATCCTTGAACATTTCACAGTGAACAATTCACATGCTTACACTGCAAAGCAATAAACTTTGCATATTACAGCATGAAATGGTAACCAGGAAGATGTCCTGTTTGTTCTTTGATGCTAACCCTCTCTAGTTGGCTGGTATTAGAATTGATGGGCCCTTTAGCCCCGCCCGCTGAGACTGGTTAGCCTGGCTGCAAGTGACTGAAGGCTCCATTCCATCACAAAGTTATTATCCAGGACCAGATAGCTGCCATACATCACACATGGAAGCCCCACTCACCGTTAGTCAAGGGAAACAACGTCTCCCCCCACCACTTCCCTACAGATCAATACACGCCACATCCCTCTCCTTTCTTTCCCCCTTTCTCACTCTCTCTCTCTTTCCCCTTGCTTGCACTCTTTTTTCATTTTCACACACTTCCCCCTCTACCGATGCAAAAAAAGTAATTATACAAGAGAAAGCTTTGACAATCAATACTGAAGTCAGGTTAAGTTAAGGTCTGCAGGCGTCCACACCCATTGGTTCTCCATCAGCTGTCAGCCATGTTGCTGACGTTGACGTGGACACCCGAGGTAACAAAGGGACTCCTGTCTTCTGCATGGCTCGCACCTCCATATTTCTGGTGAGGAAGGCCATACTGGAGCAATTAGCACCTGGCCAGTCACGTGGAACAGCGACGTGTGGCTCAGGGAAGTGGACGAGATGAGGTGTGATTGGGCACCCACCAACGTCAGACATGCACCACTGCGTGACAGAATATGCCGATAGTGAACAAGTAGAGTCACCCTTATTAATCACAAAGGGCTGCTTGTTGAGGAATTAGGGTGAAAATTTGTTTTGCACAGCCAGTGCATTGAAAAAGAAGGAAGAACTGAATTTTTATACATTGTTTTCAATGTAGATCAGATTTAAAATCCTTTGCTTCCATCTTCAATAGTATCTCAAAGTAATATAAATACAGATTTGGCACACCTTACAGCTAATACCAGAAACTCAATATTAAACACTAATTAGCAATAACATTAAAACCAGTTTGCTAATATGGCTTATATGGCATTTGTGCTCAGTGTTCCACCTCTGACGGTGTTCTGTGGTATACTGTATAGCATCAAGACATTAGCAGAAGATGTATTAAGTTCCTGTAAAAAGGTGAAACTGCTGTGGATGTGCTGTTCCAGAGCATCCCAGTGATGCTTGATGTGAGATCTGGGGAATGTGGAGGCTACTATTGGTAGGGTCTGACCACTGCTGACTAGGAGCACCCTGCAAATCTTACTGCATCAGAAATGCTCTGCCACAGTCATCTGAGCATATATATTTGGATCTTGTCAAAGCCGCAGATTTGCATGCTTGCATATTTTCCACAAGCATCCAACACATCCTTGATGGGAAACAAGCGTTTGCTTACTGTATATGTCCCAGACTTTCATATGCATGACTGTTATGAGATATACAATGTTATTTACTTAATATATGAGTGCTTTTAATGCTCTATCTATCTATCTATCTATCTATCTATCTATCTATCTATCTATCTATCTATCTATCTATCTATCTATCAATCAGTAATGAAAGTGCTGGAGGAGACAGGATGCAGCAGGGGATTCAAAACAGATGAGGCTTTATTCCAAAACACAAACAAATTAGGCTGTGGAAACTCAAACACAGAATTTAGACATTAACGTGGCAACAAACATGATGCTGGTGTCTCACAAAGACTGAAACAAGCTAAATAGCAAACAATGACTAACATGTAATGAGACAGCAGGGATGTACAAAGACATGACGTAACTGGGGTTGGAGACATGACGTGAACAAGACACGTGGAAAATGTAAACAATCAGAGAGCACATGGTGACAGGATGGCACATGGAGAAATGTAAACAAACGAGGCATGTGGACAGAAACAGGGTGGGGCTGGTTGGGGGTTCACACTATCTATTTATCTATCTATATATCTGTCTTTCTGTCTGTTTGTGAGTGAGTGTGTGTCTATATGGGTTTTATTTATGCATATGAGAATCTTCAATAATGTTTCGAATAAACTTGTTTTAGCTCTTGATTGGAGCAAACATTTTCCTTGCCAAGAGACAGCTTGATGTTTTTTGGCAATTGTTATGCTTTCTTCTTCCATTGCTTCACAAATTCTCAAATATGACCATCAGTTGCCCCTGCAGTTTATCAAAATAGGACTGGATAACAAAAATGGCTGGAGAAACAACATGCTATTAGGTTCAAGTCAGACTGAATCTATAGAGGAAAACACGAGGAGTAAAACCTTGTGAGATGTTGACCAGACTAGAGACACTAAACTCCATTAATCCAAAAGGGCATAAATCCCTTCTTACATACAGTTTGTTTACTAAACTGGCAGGCTTACTGAGAATCTGGATAGCAGGTCAATGGCATGCAAGTAAATGAGTCCATGATTTTTCAATTTCATGGATTTTTTTCCCCCTCTGTCATTAATTCTAACGCTCTGTCTGACATCTCCTTTCTGGTGACGCGACTGAACTTTATAATCCACTGGCAGAGGCCAGAGGTCAACAGGAGAGGGAAGGAGGGCAGGGAAAATAACTCCCTTCGAGGTGAGGAGGAGAAAAAAAGGGGAAAAAAACTGACATCCAATTTTCAACTTGATTTATCAGTGTAAAGCTAAAATTGATAGTGTGTCATTACTGGGCTAGGAGCTGTCTACCCGAGTCCTATCAAAGCCTTCTCGTTTTGATTTAGTAGCCCAGATCAATACAACCCTATACTGTTTCAATTTGAAAAGTATTGATTTTCTGATGCCGACTCAATACGGGGGACATTCATCATCAGGCAAGCATAGAGTATGATCGAACAGAAGCCTCAGTGCTCTGGAGCTGGTTATTTGGCTTTCAGCTTGCAAAGCCGTTGAGGGATTGCTATGCAGTCGTCCATCTGCACATCCCACACTCTGTCGTCCATGAACAATTTTCTCCAGTGTTGTGGGTAAAGCACAGTGAGGACGGGTCATCAGCTCAGCTAATAATCCACAAGATCGGCCAGTTTTCCTGGACCATCCCTTAACTAGCCAGAAGTTTTTAATGGTTTTGAGAAAATTCAAACATCAGCAAAGGGTGCTGAGGTAACATTTCTATTTTCACATAGCTGAACATGTGAACAGGCCATGCAGCATTTTCCTCACAGCTTATCAATATTCTTTCAGGTCTCTCTAGGCCAGAACACAAAATACAAAGAGAAAAGCAATTTGAGGGCATTCATGCTCAAAGACAAAAAATACACGCTCTGACACAAATAAATTTTCAAGCAGACAGGCACACACACACACACACACACACACACACTTACTTATAATGCCAGGGGGCATTCTATTTTACAGGAGCAGCATAAATGGGAAAGTTAATGTAGCATTGAATAAGACTAAGTTGTTGAGCTGCAACACTGCCTTAAGCTCATGAGCATATTGCATCATTTTTCTTCTCCAGCAGGTTACCATTAAATTTGAATTTGTTGGAAGTTGTATGGTACCATTTACCATGCGCCCCAGCTCAATAACCTTTTGTCTCAATGCAAATGTTATGGTTCTTCTGCACTTTCTATAAATATTTGACTAAGCCAGAAAGGTAGTAGAAAATTCCAAACAATACATTATACCAGCCTGCACATGAGCACAGATATTTATGACTTTTCTTTCTTTTTCTTCATTAAAAACAATGTGAAACATGGAAAATGGGTATTGTTGCAAATGTGCACATTCTATAGAATTAGTGTAGAGTTAAGAAAGTTGTTTTTCATACTACATTAACGCAACAGACCAAATTCTACATTCTACATTTTGGGGACCTAGTATTTTCCATGATAGCACATGAAAATTATTTATTTTAGCCATTTCTAAACTATGTTAAAGTCCACAAAGGATGCTGCTCCAGATAGTCTGTTCTAGAAGGCTGAAGTAGGACAGTGTCAATACTTTTAGCTCAGTTTTAGTGCCCACAAGCTGTTAAAAGTGAGCTTATAGGCTGTAGTACAGCTGGTTACTCTCAGACGGAAGTTTAACAAATATTTTATGTTATAGGATGTAGGAATATTGTGTATACATTAGAATAGGAGACATTCGTACATAAACAACCTCAGTAAACAGTATTAATCACTAGAATATGAGATTCAAGATTAGTGAAAGATGTGCTATAGCTAATGCTAGCTCAATGCACATAGCCATAATATTGGTACATCCCACAATTCCTTGCACAAAAGATGTGTAAATAGCTGTAATAAAGCCTAATAATAAGCTCACTGTCAACAATTTGTGGGTGACACCAACAGTGGTGACACTGACCTACCTCATCCTTCTACAATAGAAGTTTGGTTATCTGGAACAGCAACATATGTGGATTTAATAATATTCCTCTGAATTAAAAGCATATGTTGGAAAATGTTCAATTTAATAGCTGACCCCAAACTTTTGAGCTTTAGCATTTTGTAGTACACTACAGTAGTGTTTGTAGGAATTGTGCTCACAAGTTTGGTGCAATTCTTTCAGCTTATTCAGCACTAATTACATACATTCTCATATTTAGTCTTTTGTTTTTTTTTATAAAATCACAGGTTAAAGCATTTGTCCATATATTCCAATGAAGCAACTGATAATTACAATAAAAGTTGATGAAAATAATGAGCACCAATTTTGTCCAAAACCGGTCTCCATCCAGACACACTGCAAATGATCTATGACTGGATCAGATTAAATGAAATGCTGAGAAACAGAAACATCATGACCAATCAATGTATAAAATGTACTGTTTTGCCTACACAGATGAACTTGAGGAAGAATGTAAGATTCAGACATGCCCTTGAAATTGTTTAGTGTTTTAAAAGACTGAAACTGAAGACTTAAAACAGCAAAGCAATTTTCTCTCCAGCACTGATTGCTGTACATGTTTTCTATCGGCAAGGGTAAACACACTGCTGCAGTGAACATTTTCCACCATCTGCAGTGTATTTGGCAAAATTCAATAAAGAAACCCACAGCCACTGTTTCAGCAAGTGGAGCAAATTTGTAATCAGTGATTGTGGATTAAGAGTGCATGCGCATGTGTGTTTATGTCTGTATGCATCTGAAACATGCAAGTGTGTGCCCTGGACTTTCTCTAGATCAAACTGACAGCTTAGCAGAGCAGTCCTGGCAGCCAGATTTACATATATCCGGGAGCCAACATTTATGGTGTGCTTGAAAACACTGCAAAAACGTGCACAGCCTTTGCAGAAAGCATTGACCTCAGTAGCTATAGCAAATGACTATAAAGCATGATACAATATATGTACAAACTAACATTATAGTGACACACACATATATATATTTATATACAGTCATGGTATATATGTCATATGGTATATATAAGTCATATGTTGGCACCCCTGAATTTTTTCCAGAAAATGAAGTATTTCTCCCAGAAAATGATTGCAATTACATGTTTTGTTATACACATGTTTATTTCCTTTGTGTGTATTGGAACAACACAAAAAACAGAGGATAAAAAGGCAAATTTGACATAATTTCACACAAAACTCCAAAAATGGGCCGGACAAAATTATTGGCACCTTTTCAAAATTGAGGGTAAATAACTTTGTTTCAAGCATTTGATGCTCATTCAAACTCGCCTGTGATAAGTAACAGGTGTGGGCAATTTAAAAATCACACCTGAAACCATATAAAAAGGAGAGATGTTGACTCAATCTTTGCATGGTGTGTCTGTGTGTGCCACACTAAGCATGGAGAACAGAAAGAGGAGAAAAGAACTGTCTGAGGACTTGAGAACCAAAATTGTGGAAAAATATCAACAATCTCAAGGTTACAAGTCCATCTCCAGAGATCTTGATGTTCCTTTGCCCACGGTGAGCAACATAATCAAGCACGCCCTGGACGTGGACGGAGGAAAATTGCTAAAAGGTTGCAACGCAGGATAGTCCAGATGGTGGATAAGCAGCCCCAATCAAGTTCCAAAGAAATTCAAGCTGTCCTGCAGGGTGCATCAGTGTCAGCTCGAACTATCCATCGACATTTGAATGAAATGAAATGCTATGGCAGGAGACCCAGGAGGACCCCACTGCTGACACAGAGACATAAAAAAGCTAGACTGCAGTTTGCCAAAATGTAAAGCCAAAATCCTTCTGGGAAAACATCTTGTGGACAGATGAGAACAAAAGAGCTTTTTGGTAAAGCACATTATTCTACTGTTTACCAAAAATGGAATGAGGCCTACAAAGAAAAGAACACAGTACCTACAGTCAAATATGGTGGAGGTTCAAATATGTTTTGAGGTTGTTTTGCTGCCTCTGGAACTGGGTGCCTTGACTGTGTGCAAGGCATCATGAAATCTGAAGATTACCAAAGGATTTTGGGTCGCAATGTAGGGCCCAGTGTCAGAAAACTGGGTTTGTGTCCTAGGTCATGGGTCTCTCAGCAGGACAATGACCCCAAACATACTTCAAAAAGCACCCAGAAATGGATGGAAACAAAGCGCTAGAGAGTTCAAAAGTGGCCAACAATGAGTCCGGATCTCAATCCCATTGAACACCTGTAGAGAGATCTTAAAAATGCTGTTGGGAGAAGGCACCCTTCAAATATAAGAGACTTGGAGCAGTTTGCAAAAGAAGAGTGGTCCAAAATTCC
>BRDA01006251.1:30009-43276 GCA_036984385.1 Crenuchus spilurus
CTGTAGAGAGATCTTAAAAATGCTGTTGGGAGAAGGCACCCTTCAAATATAAGAGACTTGGAGCAGTTTGCAAAAGAAGAGTGGTCCAAAATTCCAGTTGAGAGGTGTAAGAAGATTGTTGATGGTTATAGGAAGCAATTGATTTTAGTTATTTTTTTCCAAAGGGTGTGCAACCAAATATTAAGTTGAGGGTGTCAATAATTTTGTCCGGCCCATTTTTGGAGCTTTGTGTGAAATTATGTCAAATTTGCCTTTTTTTCCTCTGTTTTTTGTGTTGTACCAATACACACAAAGTAAATAAATGTGTATAACAAAACATGTGTAATTGCAATAATAATAAAAACACTTTCGGCCATGACTGTATATATATATATATATATATATATATATATATATATATATATATATATATATAAATCATCAAAGCATAATGGTTACCATAGTGAGCCATAATACCAAGGGCGGACAGGGCGGAGCCAAAACACAAGACAAAGAGGGGTGGAGTTTCATTCACCAAGTCCATTCACTTAATTTAACAGGACTCCTTGAAGGCCAACCTGCTTACACTTACAGCCCAGCAAATCATTTATTTTCATGTATTTATGTATACAAAGAAAACATGAATGGTAACCTAAAAACTGCTAAAATTGTTAGTGGCTATTACTGTAGTAGCTACACTATTACAAGTTGTCAATCAGTGGATATTTACTATGGCTGTTACCATTCAAAACTGCCAGAGTACAAAAGTGATTAATTTTATTTTGTCTTGACCTACCTCATAATTGTCTCATTATGCAGAATTAATACACCTGCCAGCCAATCAGAAAAGAGTATCTCGTTTTTGCGGTATAGGACTTTTAAGTAAAGACTGCCCTGACAAACATATTATTTGAATTTACCACATGACTTTAATTCCTCTAACAGGCCAACATATCATCCAGAGTAATTCAAGTCAAAGACTGTCACTGATTGGTCAGGATGCTCTGGACACACAATAATCATTTATCTTGGGCAGCTGGATAAGATACAGATGTTCACACTTTTCTATGGATTATGAAAAATATTGGTGCTGTTTTTCATTGGGAAAATATGGGCATTTTAATACATGTTGATACATCCCCTTAGGGAAATGTATTCTATGATTGGTGTGACTGCTGTCTGTACTTCCTGTGTATTAATATAATGTATTATTCCTTGTTTCTACACACATTTGAGGATAAAAAACACTTTATTTGGGGTCTGTAGACACTATTTGCAGGAAGCAGAAACATAGCAGAGCTATTTTAACAGGGCTCACGAGAACAGACTAACAACCACCAGGTGTACAGCTGTGTGAGTGAAAGGAGGCCGGTGTGTCTCAGGAGCATGGAGCACCACACACACACACACACACACACACACACACACACACACACACACACACACACACACACACACACACACACACACAATCTGACCACCAATGATGTGTCTCTTGGGATTTAGTGGTCGGTTGTGGTAATTGAGTTTGCTGACCTGCAGCCTGACCCTGGTGGAGAGCAAGAAAATGACATTAAATAGCAGAGTGTGTGTGTGTGTGTGTGTGTGAGAGAGAGTGTGTGTGTGTGTGTGTGTGAGAGAGAGAGAGAGAGAGAGAGACAGGTAAGTCTTGGCCTTGACAGCTAAGGCGACCTTACGAGGGCTACAGTCAAGACTGCATACACAAACAACACAACAGTCATAATACACACACACTTGGTTTTTATATCTTATGTGGATGCATGTTCATACATATATATGATGCATAATACGTTCCACATGTATTATATCTATGTAAGCAGCTATATGTAATGAATAAATCTAATATATCACTGCTTTCAGAACAAAACCTTTGGATCATCTTAAAATGCCAGCTGGACTTTGCATTGTGTGAAAATACAAACGATATGAAATTTCACAATATTGATGACCAATACAAATTAAGTCATGTTTTAGTTCTAAAGTAGTATATGCAGTTTTACAGGGCATGGATGTAAAATTTGACATTTTTTTCTACAATTTCTATATTTATTTACTGAATTGATCAGAAAAATAACATGTAAAATATTTGCAACACCTTAAATGTATCCAAAATATTAAATTCAGCAAAATAAACAGCAATTTGTAATAAAATATTTGTTCCCCGTTACAAAAAAATATTTTTTTTAATATAATATATATATATATTTTTTTTTTTACCAATTTTGTCCCCTTCCCAATGTGGTAGTAGCCAATTAACCCATACCATCTGCTAGGGGACTCTCCCTATCATTTTGCACTGTCCCTGACTCTAGGAGGGTGAAGACATGCACACACCTCCTCCGCTGCGTGTGATAGGGCCACCACCTCTTTTCAAACTACCACTTGATACACCGTCACTGGGGAGCCAACGCGCTCAGAGGAAAGCGCAGGGTTCCCAGCTCCGAATGGACCAATCAGTAGACATCTGAGCCAGCAGCAAACATTGCAATGTGTGAGTGATAGGGAGGAAGAGCACCATCTACCAGCCCAGAGAGAGCACGGCCAATTTTCGCTCTCTTGGGCCCCGGTTGTTGATGGCAAACATCATGACTGGGATTTGAACTTGCGATCCTCTGGTCATAGAGTCAGCGTCTTAGCCTGCTGAGCCGCTCAGGACCACAAATAATTTTTCTCTGTCCAAATTTTTGCATAAGATTGTGTAGGTTTATAAGATCATGTATCTAATAAGAAACTCTAAACGTAAACCTATCCTCAGGAGCCAAAACAGTATTCAGTTCAGTTTAAAAGAAAGAAACTTAGATTTTATTACATATAAAGTCAGGGTCACTTTATCTCTGCTCAACAGTACAGTGGCAGAAAACGTACTGCACAAGCAAATTCATCACCCAAACTATGTAAATGTGGACTGCATTTACTGTCCTACAGTTCCATACCTGTGTGCAAGTGACCCCCAGGCCCCGTGCTTGTTGGTGAGGATGTTGACGATTTTCTGCCTCAGTTGGTTGGCGGTAACGTGGTCACGGTGTTTGGCGGCACTGATGAGATGATCACACATCTTCTCCTCTTCTCTCCGATCTGCAGCGTACTGAGCACAGTTTGACTGTAACAAACAAAGATTAGCATTAGCACTGCTTTATAAACTTCATCACTACTGAAAAAAACACAAAAATGGCTTCAAACTATTCTGACAGGTTATGATTTTCATGTAGGATCATTTTATTTTAGTTAGATTTCAGGTAGAATGTTTTAGTTAAAGATGTTGTTTGTTAAAGAAAATACACAGATGAGCAAAATATTACAGAATAATACTGATTCAAGTCATTCTGTCACCACCATGTTTTACAGATGAGATTAGGTTTTCATGCTAAAATGCAGTATTTTCCTTTCTACAACCACAGAACTTCTCACTTAAACAAAAAAATACAAAATATAAAATCTAATTTGGTCTCATCTGTCCCTAAAATATTGTTTCAGTAGTATTCTAGCTAGTCTATGTGATCTTTAGCAAACTGCCTGATGGCAGACACATTTATTTACCTTGGGTTGCTTTGTGACCTCACACACCATTGTACACTTGCTCTTGGTGTGTGCAAATACATCATTTTAGCCGCATGCCCCATGCCACATTCACAGTGCATATGAAACACTAGAAACACTTTGAGCCAATCATTTCACCACTGTGATCACCAACTGCCAGCCCAGCAGGCACATGACCTCATCACAATGCTGAATCAATGATTCAAGAATTTAGACAATGTCAGAGCATTGTCACAATGTTATTGTGCCTGCTGGGTATTGGTTTAACATACAAAGTCATTATATAACATCTATGCTTATGGTGCCACTGCAGGAGTATTTGGCTGCAGCCCTACAGACAAGCCCCTTGCTGGGCAAAGCTGGACTGATGGACTGACAAAAATGGACTGAAGCCTGTATCTGGGCGTTTGTCTTCAAAATTAAAGCTCAGTGTCTTTAGCTGGACAGACAAGAGAACTTGCAATTAAACTGCCAGGTTTATAAAATGTAGAATAGGTGTTATTTATGATAAGCAAATATTGTATTGACATTTTAGTTATTTTCTCATTCTATTTAAATGTTAAATGTTGATACCAGCAGCAAGAAAAATTCCTTGTACCTCTGGTACTTGGCGAATAAAGATTCTGATTCTAGGTCTGAGTATTTTTATCCACATTCGCATAATAAAAGAAATAAATAAATTTTAAAAAGAAAATAAAATAGACTACAAACATATATGAGGAAAATATATGTTTAAGTAATAAATTTTAGAAACTATCAGAAATAATATCACAAGCTATGAAAGGTTTGATAATAAATCCCCAAAAAAGAAAAAAAATATGCATCATCTAGATATTTGTGTTATCCTCACTGTGTTTTTCAATGTGCTATAAATAACAGTACTGATGCTAACAGCTGTGCCCTTGGAGTACTTCAAGGCAGATACTGAAATATATTGTGTGTTATACTAGATAAGGGTGAGGACAAAAGGCAAGAGTCTTGACACATTTTGACACTTTCGTTACAATTTAACACAATGTTTCAATGGATTGATGGCTTGGTGTTCATTCTGTAAGAATCACAACATAACTATATTATTAAGTACGATAAGATATGGCACAATAACCCCCGTATGTGTGTATATATATATATATATGTGTGTGTGTGTGTGTGTGTGTGTGTGTGTGTGTGTGTGTGTGTGTGTGTGTTGTATATATAAAAAAAGAATGCCACAGATAAAGCATAAAGGAAACTGCAGATTCTGCATTTTAGCTCCACTTGCTAAACTCAAACTAAAACAAGCACAGGTACACAGGAAAGCTCAAAATCTAGATCAGAGCTCCTCAGAGGCTGAGGATCTTTACAGCATCTCTCCAGAGCCAAGCAGACGCAAGGCAGTGGCCTGACTTCATCTTCCCTGCTAAAATAAGATTGTCTTACCGCTCAGGCCCCCCGCCTCCCACCCACACCCTAGGGGGATCTCTGGCTAATATTCAAAATCTAATTTGCTAACAGAAGCTTTCGGGGAGAGGAGGAGGAGGGGGGGTAATTGAATTTCCTGCCTTATATTTGAATTCTGTCAGATATTATACCTCCGCATATTCTTCAAACGGCCCGATAACTCAATCTCCCGGTGTCATCTCGCTTTAGCGTGTGACGCTCTGACAAATATCAAGCGTTATTTATCACTTCAAGAGGGATATGAGGGTTAGAAGTGACACCGGTTTAATTGTAAAAACGTCTTATCTGCCTACCGGATCTTCAATCTCGGCGTGCGGGTAATAAAGTGGAGGGGAAGAGGGATGAGGAGTGTACGTCGCCTCGGTTTTGGCAGGAACAATGAATCGTAGGCCAGGTATGCTTCCCCTTCTCAGCACTGACGCTGCCTATCTTAGCGTCTGCTGTGGTTTATCTAGTGGGTCAAGGATCTTCAAGAGCAGTACATCAAGCAGCTGCCCGAAGAAGGCTGCTGCTTCTAGATAAGAAACTCATCACTTCTGCTGGAGTGAGGCGACCAGTTCAGTGTATTTGTGTGTATATGAGTGTGTGTGCTACAGTGACTGAACACATATGTCCCCACACTGTCATTCACCAAAACAGCATGACACATTCCTTTAAAAATGTGCACGACGCTTCATTTCCATTCATAGTGCCTACTCTGTCAATGTCACCACTGCTGTCCACCAACATAGCTGTATATATGATTATACTTCTACATATATCATTTCTCTCTTTGATCACTGTTGGATCAAAACATCAATATCTTCAGAATGACAACTTCTCAAAGGAAGAAAAATACATTTGCAGACCATTTCTATTGGTCGACTCATCATGGAAATTTCAATGTAATTGGCAACTGTAAAATTTTATGTTGATGTTTCAGCTTCATATACAACGATTCTGCAACCAAATGATACTGACATAATGGCAGGCCTAAGCTAGCTAAGCGTTAATTCTCTCCCAGCTTAAGCTGTTAATGAGTGGAGTTCTCTATAGCCTCTTGATTAAAAAAGCTAATAGTTCAAGACGTGGTGCAAATGCTATCACCAGAGACTGGCTTTAATTTGGTGAGGGGGGGGCTAATGTGCAAACTGGAGAAGAGTTATTAAATCTCTTCTTCTGGGCTAATATGTATGGATTAATCTCCACTGGGAAACACAGGGTTGGATTATGAGGCCACCCCCACTGCAGGCTTTTGTGCAGATTTTCACAGTTGCCTGGATCTTTCACATATGGAGATATCTCATTCTTGCAATCAGATTTCTTTTCAGATCATTGACCCCTTAGGATTAGGCTGCAGTAGAATAGGGATTACAGATTGTGCACATGATAAAATCTGCTGCTAATGCTACAGATTCCATGGCAGTATCTGGTTCACAATATTAATAACATTGGTTGGCAAATATAGTAGCTTATTAAGGGTTCAGTCTGTGCCATGAATAACAGCTATCTAGTGTTGTGGATCAAATAATGTAAATTATATTATAAATAATCTCAAATTCCTACATTCTCCAAATCTATTTACATAGAGTGGTCCAATTGAAAATTATAGTTATTAGTAGGGTTGAGCTGAATACTCGTTTCAGATGAGTATCCAGTACGGATAAAGCATCTGTGACAAGTATGGTCATTAAACGAGTAAAACTCGTCAATATCCGTGCTCGTGCTAAAGGAAAATCCTCATTGGGTAACGGACTGTCTTCACAATCTGTGATTGGCCAGTCACACAGAGCGCCCACCCCTCCCTACATAGACAGAGCTCTGCCAGAGCTGTTCCGTACTCTCACTCCCTCTCACACAGTCTCTCAGTCACACACACACACACACACACACACACACACACACACACACACACACACACACACACACACACACACACACACACCTTAATCAACAATGTTTAACTTTGTGTGGGGAAAAAATGCCAAAAACATTAGGTAGTAAAAATAAATAAATAATTGTAAGAAAAAATCACTTTGATCATATATATTTTTTTAAATTTAAAAAAGGAAGTTGTGTTGAGTATGACAATCTCATGCATACTTAGTTCATAATTTCCTACTGCATGAGTTGTATTCATTCGTGCACTTAAAAATATTCATATTCTGACTTTATATAAAACTTGTTCTGTAAATAGTTCTCTTACTTTTGTGATCAAAAACATTGATTTGAATTTCAAAAGTTTTCAAATAAACAATCCATATAGCAACTTCTGATCAATTCATATAAATTTAAGACTTAAAATAATGTACCGATTTAAGCCCCACCCACTTCTGGTTAAACCATGCCTGATTCTGGTTTAGGCCCCGCCCATTTCGAGTACAGATACAGATCATTTAGATGGTTGAACAGATACAGATAGTGGTGCACTTGCTCATCCCTAGTTATTAGGTAACTTAGTAAAAAAATAGATCAACATGGCAAGTCTTCCCAGCTATAGTTAGTGTATTTGTTACTAATGCAAACAATGTGGCTACATGAGCAAATGTGCCTAGAACTGATCTGATCATACTAATCAGATTTGCTCACTAGAAATATGAACATCCAGTCTGCAAATGAGTTTTAATCTGATTTGCCATACAATGCTAACAAAGCCTGAGACCTGGGTTGGATGGGAAACCTGTAGGAAAGTGGATGTCAAGGATAAGGTGACCACTGGCTGAGATCTTCTCTCCTGTTGACCCATTGCATGGCTGGCCAAATTTAAGCATCTGTTAGCTTGCAAAAGCAGAACTGGACAGTAATGCCTGTCCTAAACATACATTTAGCTGCTCTATGACACGACTGCATGTGCCGAAGCTTAAACAGATGTGGTAGCTTCATATGTCATGGTGAACGCATGTGGTAGCCTTCACCCTTCTAGACTGGCTGGTGCCACATGACAGGTTCAGAGTTTGGATGGAAATTGCACACCACTACTATTCTGAAGATGAATGGATAAAAATCTCTTAAAAAATATATCAGCAGTATATCCAAATACCTCAAATTCAGCATGCTTGTGGACGTCCTCAGCTCGCTGGCGATTCAGGATGAATTCAGCTTCATTGGCTACACGTACAATGTGGTCCTTCATGGCATGACACAAGAGTCTAAAATGGCCAAAAAATAACAACCTAGAATGAGAAGCATGTACACCATACAATCATAATAACAGTTTCCTAAATTGTTATTTGTTTAAATGTCTGCTTTTAGAGGCATTTTGTTATAGTATTTACATTATTTGGAGGTACTTTAAAGGTTCACATTCATATTCAAATTGACAAAAATAGTTTTAGTATTGCTTCTGACACATCATCAACAAACATTTTACCCTATAATGCATCAGTAGTGAAGGGATATCTGTCACGTGTCTGCCTGGTGGTACCTCCCCTTCACCACAGAGGTCTACTGAGGAAGTCTGATTCATCTGTTGCTACCTTGGGACCTTTATTTTGGGTAATTAAGCAGTTTTGGCCTAGCTGTATGTTGTGATGTCTTGTTTATACTTTCTAGTCTTGTTCTGAGCTTTACTATGTTGGCGGTTATCTGGTTCATGAACAATGTCTACATTATTGGACTTGTTTGACTCACCTACCCTGGTCTCTGCCTTATAACAATGGTAATGACCCATGTATGGATTTTGTTGATGCTAATAAAGTATGCTTGCACTTGGATCCTAGTCTCTCTATGAATTATTACAGAATCATTCATATTCTACAAGAAAACATATTTTTGGTAACAGGAGGCAAAGTGAACATTAGTAGAGGCAAAGTAGGTGGAGTTGGCAACGCCACTAAGTTGAGCAAAATCCAGCTTTATGCAAATTAGGGTTGCAGTGATGTGGTGGTTACCAATGGGAAACAAGCAGCATGATGCATGCTTCATTTCTGCTACTATTAAAAGGTTGAAGCCTTTTTGTTCTATCTACATAGACTTTTGTTCTGTATGATGCATCATTGCAAATATACTGCAAACATTAAAAAAAAGATGTTCAGAGAACTGTGTTCAGAAATGGTTGGAATGTCTGGTGATTGTGGCCTAAAATGGATTGGCAAATAACATCCTGATTGCTGGTATTTGATGCTGAGTGATCTTCAGTGTAGGGAGTGCTAAATTACTTGCTAAATACCCTTGTGATCATTTGTGGTAAGAACTTCTTGGGCAGGGACTGGATTTGTGGTCAAATCATATAATCTGTGAAACCAAAAGATCAGATCAAGAAATGTTCACAAGCTACTTGGGCGATGTGTGGTGAGGGTGCATGCCAGTGCTGATGCAGGATAAAGGTGTACATAATTTCATCCTGATGTAAAGAAGTGGTGGACCTACAATTCTATAAAACGTTTGACAATCTGGTATTATTGGTTTTGGGTAGATAATGCCACCCACTGCCTACCCAGCTAACAAAAGAACGTTGCAAGAACATTGTGAGAATGTTCCATTTAGGTTATGTTAATGTTTAAAGAACATTATGGTGTGGAGTTCTTGCTTGGTTATCAGAATGTTAGGTGTGAACATTAGGCTAGAACGTTCTTTGAACATTCCCTTAATGTTATTATTATTATACACCCGGTCAGGTGGCAAACATTCGTTCATCGTTAGGCTAACGTTAGGTTGGAACGTTATATCTAGGTTTGTTCAAACTTTAGTCAAAACCTTTAAAGAACGTTCCAGGAACGTTGTCAGTTAACAGAACCATGCAAGAACAATACCAGAATGTTAGTTTAACGTTCGGTGTTACATGGGTATTAACCATATTAGAATTAGCTTTCAAGCCTCAATAATAGTTACTTTGTATTATAATTGATTTTAGACCATGTTTTATAAAGCTGTAAAATTTTAAAAGCTAGTAGAATAGCTAAAGTCGAATACAACTAAGACACAACCAAGACACAAACATCCAAACTCACAGTTCATTTAAAAACGCTCATTTGTTACAGCTCAAAGGCTACAGTGTCAAAATTACAAGCTATTTTACACATCATTAAGCCAGCTTTGTTTTAATTATGCAGACCCTTTGTGCCTCTATGGTGCGTGGTATTGAGTGTAATTTCCCTTTATGTCTCAGGGTAGAAGTCTAATCCAAAACCACATTCATCAAACACATGCACCTCTTGAAGTGTTGACAAGCACTGAATTAGCTTTTTGAGCTCCGAGAAAGAAACAGGCTGTAAACAACCTATTTTTCCTTGCTAATAATAGGAAGGTTGGAATTAAAACTAGGGCAGGCCTCCACTTCCTTCGCATGAGCAGCACAGACGTCAGAGTGCAAATTACACTTCATTTTTCTGTCACACATTACAGTATTTACTCAAATAAAAGCCAGAACACAACAGCAATGCCTTTCTGCTGGCATTTAGAGCTTCAGTGCTAAGACAGGAACAGTCCTTTCTCATAAGGTCTTTATAAACGTGCCAGTGTTAGACTGTAAAAGGAAAATGTCACCTAAAACCGCATGTTTGAAATGCGTTTTAAACTCCTGCATGCCTTCCAATATAGACAATTACTTTGTGGTTTTAACTTGTGATCTTTTCAAAAGACGTCATCCTGTTTTTCTGGAAATGGATCCCTGTTTCTGTTTCATTTCAAATCCAGAAAGTAAGGCTTGTCTAACTTGTTTTTTCCATATAACATATCAGTGACAATGAGGCAAAATGAGGGAAAATAAAATGTATATATATATTTTATAACCTTTGAATCTACCATAACTACCATAAAAGCACATTCTGCATGACCTCAACCTAACCTCAACAAATGTAGTTAACACTTTACTGTAGTGTGTAGTTCATAAAGGTACATGACACCTACATAAGCTTGTCATGACAAACCTACATACACTACTGGTCAAATGTTTTAGAACACCCACATTTTTCACTTATTTAAATTGAAAATGATTCAATTTAATGTCTCATTGCAATCAGAAATGAAAGCTAACTCAATGGAATCCATTTATAGAACAAAATGTATCTAAATGTTGGACACATCACAGTAGCACCTTTGTCAGATATAACAGCTGAACACACTCGTGACATTCTTTCCACAATAGACTTCAAATATTCTTCAGACAGTTCTTCACAGATCTGCTGCAGAAGTTCACATAAATGTTGGCACTTGTAGGTTTGCTTTACTTTCAGTTTTCTGTCCAGTTCATCCCAAATCAGCTGAGCAAGTCTGTGCTGCCACTCCATGTTTTCAAGCTGACCATCTTGTTCTTTTTTCCTGAGGTAGTTCTGGTATAGCTTGGACTTATGTTTTAGGTCATTATCTTGCTGTAGAATGAACCCCTGATCAACTAAGCGCACACAAAAAATGTTCTAAAACTTTTGACTGGCAGTGTATACATTTATTAAAACCTATTTCATTATGCATCATCTGTCAAAAAGTCCGCTTTTACCAACAATTTCAACAAAATGGCAAATTTAACCTTTATAACATGTGATGCCTGTTTGAATACGTCTTTATTAATGTTTATTTAGGTTTGCATCTGTTGTCTTAATACACATCATGTAGCCTTAAGAAGAGTATCCTGCACTAAGGTGCAACTAAAATCTATCAGCTCTGCACAAAGCTGCTAACAGCTAACATGATGTATTGACAACACTGTCACTAAACCCTCTCAAGCTCTGCTTAATTTTAGATTATTTAATATTTAAATCAAGACGTGTGCCTCAACAGTTTTTAAAGGCTTATATCTCAGTTTTATATTATATCTTGTGTATATGTATAGTTAGGGGCAACACGGTGGCTTAGTGGTTATCAAGTTCGCCTCTCAGCGCTGGGGTCTTGGGTTCGATTCCCCATCTGAGCGGAGTTTCCATGTTCTCCCCGTGTCTGCGTGGGTTTCCTCCGGGGTCTCCGGTTTCCTCCCACAGTCCAAAAACATGGAGGTCAGGTAAACTGGGTACTCTAAAAAATTGTCTGTGTGTGTGTGTGTGAATGTGTGTGTGTCACCCAGCGATGGACTGGCGCCCTGTCCTGGGCTTAATTGACTAATGTAATGCCCTGCCCTGCGCCCAGTGAGGGGGTAGGGGACTAACCGCGACCCTGATAAGGATTAAGCAGGTGTGATAATGAATGTATAGTTAGTATAGTATGTATAGATCTTTCATAGATATTATAATCAATATAATATCATACTTATTTTTACTTACGACACATGATAGACATCAAAATTAATTGTTGCATAACTTCCTTATCCTTTATTTATCCAAGGATAAATACAGATTATTTGTTACTTTTGGTTTATATAATCTCTGTTCTCTGATTGGCTGTCCTGTATTTTAAAGCTATTCAAGCTGTAACTCTCCTCATAACTTCACTGTGAATGCACACACATTATTGGGCAGCCATTATTGTGGCACCTAGGGAGTATTTGGGGGTTAGGTGTCTTGCTCAATGGCACTACAGTAATGGGCAGGAGTCAGGGATTGAACCGCTAACCTTGTGATTAGGGAACAATCTATTCCTGAACCACCCCAGTTGAACGGACAATATGGGTTGAGAAGTCAATTTTATATTAATTTTTTTTTTTTTCACCACTGTAGGGGTTACAATGTACTTAAGTATTTTATGACCCATCCCTGCTGGGCCTTGTGTGTTTGATGAATGATGATGTTGATGATTACTTTCTGGCACTGGCTACATTACAGTAATATTACAGTATAGAACACTCCTCAACACACTGCAGGCCAGTCAAAACAAACAGGTGTCCCACTACAGATGTACAGTGGGCTGAGTGATAGACGTGCCAGCACCCTGGACAGCGCATGTCACTGCTGACTCAGACTCTTTGTCCAAAGCTGAGTGTGTGTGTGTGTGTGTGTGTGTGTGTGTGTGTGTGTGTGCATGTGTGTGTGTGGCAGGAGGGGGCGGAGACAGATGGGTCAACAGATGGATATGCAGGCTGAGCCCTGATCAGCTCTGAAAAAAATACCCTGTGTGAACCTGACACACTGACATAACACACGTACACACACACACACACACACACACACACACACACACACACACACACACACACACACACACACACACACACACTACACACACACACACATACAGTGCATATACACACTTTGCACATACACACGTTACATGCATACACACATTATACACACAGACACCTTACATACATTCACACATTGCATATATTCACACATAATATACACACACAAACACATTACACACATACATACACACATACAGTACATATATACATTTTGCACACATACACACACACACACACACACACACATTACAAACACACACACAC
>BRDA01006251.1:43286-63237 GCA_036984385.1 Crenuchus spilurus
ATTACACACACGTACGTACACACACACACACACACAAACATTACACACACACATACGTTACAACACACACACACACACATGCATGCACACACATTACATACATTCACACATTGCATACATACACATACACACACACACACACTACACACCCACATACAGTGCATATACACACTTTGCACATACACACATTATACACAAAGACACATTACATACATTCACACACAATATACACACACACACACATTACAAACACACACACACATGCATGCACACACATTACATACATTCACACATTGCATACATACACATACATACACACACACACACACACACACACAAACACACATTACAAACACACACACACACACACACATTACAAACACACACACACACACACACACACACACACACACACTAATACATGGTGAAAAAAATGCAATGAATTAATAAATAATAAAAAATATCAGCATCATGATTAAAAATGTCTAAAGTGAGCTGAAACTGAATTGATGTAATAAATTCTATTCAGTGCATGACTTATAGTAATTCTAGTGCAGTATAATAATACTAATAATTAATGTCACTGTTATAGAAGAATTATAGTCTTGTTCACATCTGCTTATATCACATTTTGTATTGATGTTCACTTCATCAACAGAGAACAATACATTTTGTTGCAAAATATAAAATGTGGACTGTGCAAACATTATGATGTGGTAAATACTGTATGTCTCATGGCTTCCCATGTGTTTGACTCAGCAAACAGTTTGAAAATGTTGTGGAAAAATACCATATAAGTTTTTTCTCTGCAGAGCATGTAGTTAACTTATTTTCACTTAGAAACGTATCCTTTAAACAGGGCTCTACAAAACGGAGGCTGATGAACAGACTGTGGGTGTTAAAGGGTTAAAAAGTAATGCATGAGAAAGAAACAAAGTCAGAGATGAAACTAGCAGTGAGCTGACACATTTTCAACCGCAGTGCCCACTCAGAAACATGGCTGGATTTATGCCCCTCTGTCTTGGCTGCACGCTTGCCTCTTTCAATTTGACTTCCCTCCTGCGAGGCGCACTACAGGGGCAAGAGGCTTACGGCTAATCTAGCCTGCTGCCAGCCCCCCGGGCCTGCCCGCTCGGAGGTGCCATGGTAACTAGACAGCTGAGGCAGGCTCAGGCCCAGTGAGCAGGCAGAGGGTGACATAAGCCGGCCACTCAGTGATTTAGCCCAGGAGCAGCTGCTGAGAGAGTTACCTTCCTTCGTTGATAAGCTCAATAAAAGCCAAGCCAGCATTCTTCTGGATGGAATTCTGCCATTCCTAAAAAAGAAAACAGTCAGAATTTAGCCAAAATTTTACATTAATCCCACAAATGTGTTAATATGCAGCATTTGTCTGGACAAAATGTTGACAAAATGACATGCAGATCTAAAAATGTGGATGTTTTCTCCACTTTGAAGTTACTATTTTCCACCTACAGTTACTTATACTTTCATTTTTCATTTTGTGTTCACTGTCCATTAAGCAATAAAATTCTGTTCTTAGTTGAATTTGCAAACGTATAAACAAAAACATCAAATCTTTTCTCTTCTGAGCTGTTGTTGCTAATCTGAACAAAAAAATTCCATTAAATTCAATGAGAAGTTGTAGTGCACAGATTAGCTGTTGTCCAAATATCAGCATTATTCAGGCTGGACCATTTCAGTGCGTTCACATTTGCTAACACTGCATAACCCTGAAACCCTCTTGAAACAATGAACTCTATGCACACTGAGCTGGAGTAGTTTTGGATCAACAGTACTGGGCTAAAAATGCAATAAAATTACAAAAACTACACCCAATCTATCATAAAAAGGTAACCTTTCACCCTCATAAAATAAATATCACTTGAAATTAACAATGCATTCTATATATAGAGACTATTATTATGGCTGGTAATGGGTAATGTTGCCCAGTTTGTCCACATGGTCAACCTCTGTCTGGGCAAACACATCACACCACAGCTGCTCTTTAGTTTAAATGAGATTTGAGTAAAGTTTGCCTAACCTAGCAACAGTTGCTCTGGAGGAATGCACTGGTGAGCATGGATAACTCAGTGTATCCTGGCTAAGCAGAACGTCACTTGGATGTCACTGGGAATTTGGCTTGGCAATAGCTGACAGTGGGTTTAAAACATAATTAAACAAAATTTCATGAAGATTTGCAACATCTGATGGTTGGTGGTGGTCAGCCTTGATGCTTCAAATTTGCAAGTCATCTGCATTGTTTTATTTTTGTCAGTTGTTGGCAATGTTCAAACAAAGAAAGGAACAGCCTGTAAAACGGTACCAGTAGCAGAACACTTCAGAGAATGTGGTTCCATATGGACCTGCCAAGCATTACTCTGCAGCCCAAACCACACTTCAAACATGGCCAAATGCTGATGGCTCTGGATTTGACAAAAAGGGAAGACGACTCTGAGGTCACGGATCTGTGAGAGAAAGCCGGCGCTAGCAAAGGCTCCTGTGAGCGCGGGCGCCTTTTTTCGCCCACTGAGAATGGATCCGTAAACACAGGAGAGATGTAATTGTGGAGTGAAACCGTATCCCCCCCTCGCCCCTTAAATACAGCCATTTCCGCTCTCCAAGCAACCAAGTGACAGACCACTGAAGACTTCCATCCATAGGCCCTCTGGCTCCACTCGCCTGGAGGGCTGCTGGGACCTGGGGGCAGTTTCAATCGCTCTAAAACCCTCTCTCATACACATACACACATACACAACATGGATCTGGAGCTGATTAGGAGGCCGTTTGGGAGCTGGGCCACTCACTGTGGGAAAATTCTGCTGATCTCCTGTTTGCTCTCAAAGGTAAGAGTGCAGGGGGGAAAGGAGCATGGTATGGTGGCTTGGGTTGGAGTTCAAAAGAAATAGAGGGAAAAAGAACAAGAGAGAAGCTGAAAAATGTTCTCAGGTCTTGGGGTGAAGTGGAGTAGGCAGAGAGAGAGAGAGAGAGGTGCAGCTCAGGTGCTTTGCAAAGAAATCTGAGTAATGTCTTCAAAATCGTTCGCGAATGGTAGAGGGAACAAGCCCCAAGGTCTTTGAAAGTGGCATTCTGGAGCTTTTGATAGACCGGTAGATCTTCCTGGACTCAAAACTGAGCCGGATTCTGAAGAGTTTAAACCATGCTCTGCCTCAAAACAATTATTGTCAGTGTTTTACTACATTTAAATGTTGCTGCACAGCCTTCACATGATGGCCAGTCAAGGCATTTAAGTCACATTCACAGACCTAAAGTTAACATTTTTCTTCAGTACAGTTATGCACGCTCATGCTTAAGAGCTAGGGTTTCCAGGTTTGAGTCCCTATCTTGGTGGAGTTTTCAAGTTTTCTTCCTCCAGGGTCTCCGGTTTCCTCCCATAGTCGAAAAACATGGAGTTTAGGGTGACTCATCGGACTCATCAAATTGGGGGCAGCCATGGCCTAGTGGTAAGGATCTGGTTTTGTGACCAGAAGGTCGCCAGTTCGATCCCCAGACAGGACATGACTGAAGTGCCCTTGAGCAAGGCACCTAACCCCCTAACTGCTCCCCGGGTGCCGGTGGATAAGGGCTGCCCACCGCTTTGGGCACAAATTCTCACAGCCAAGTGTGTTTACTAGTGTGTGTGTTTCACTGCACAAATGGGTTAAATCATGAGGTCAAATTAGTTCATCTTAACATCTTAAATTAACTTGGATGTAACCATGATACATCCATAGCCTTACTTGCTCATATGGCACTAAACACTAATAAACAACAACAAAATCAACTTCAATAACGCTACAGTTCTTGTGATATACAGTTTCATTACATTATGTAAGGATATTATGCGTAATTGTCATTGTGTTTACATTTCTGTGATGAGTAAATTAGCTTGTCATTGATACACTTGAGATCCAAACCAATGAACAATACCTCAGCTAATTATTTTAACTAGCAAACCTGCTTGTTATTTTGTTAGATGATAGCTACAAAGACCTTAGATGATGCTGTTAAATTACTACAACATTCCTTTTTAAATGTAAATAAATGAACTGATTTATTAAAACATTAATCTCATCTAACCATAAAGCTAAACTTGAATTCAAAATCCTAGCTGAGCTGAGACAAGGAGACAAAGGTTGAACGCATCTGGTCTCCAAATGTTCAGCGTGACCTTTTGCTACACTATCCGCTAGCCTTAGCAGAGAGGCTGCTCTTCATTTGGGGCGAAGGCTGGCCCTGTACAACCCCTTCTACTGAGCCCCAGCTCCAGCCGAGAGGAGCTCACGTGACAAAAATAAACACGGAAACACACCCAGATGCGGGTCGAGATGCCAGCCTGCCAAGAAAATGACATCAGACCGACATCAGACTCTTCCTCGACAGCTGAGCCAAATCCCGATCCGCTCTGTGTTCTTGAGCAACCCTCTAGATGGATGCTCTAAAGTCTTTCATGTCATGTCTCTCTCTTTTTTTCCCCTCTGTATGTCCAGGCTATGAAGTAAGGGCTCCCCATGGGGCGGCTGGATGGGTTGTGAAGTGAATTAGCACACACATGCATCTCCTGAAGGAGGTAATACAATCTCTCATGTAAATTGGGAGTGTGATCACAAACCTTCACCTCAGGAGACAGAGGATAGCTTAGGGAGTCACACTGACTGATCAGAAACTGAAGCAGGATTTTCAGCCACTGCTACTAGAGAGACAATATAAATCACTGGGGAAGACAGGGATGATGTTATTTTGGCACTCCCTTCTATTCCAGGACATGGATACTGTAAAGATTTCAATGTCCACTGAAATGATTTGAATTTATACATGCAGTGCATTTACAATTACGAGTACCAGTACCACTCTACCACAATCATGGCTATGAAAATCGAGTCACGATCTGTGAAATCAACCATCTGCTGTGAAATTTTTCATCAGATGGGAGGTGAAATGATGAAGGGCAGCAGAGAGCAATGAAACTTTCATGGTAAACTAAATGAACTATTTTCCTGGGTTGAGTGAGCTGTAGCTCATCCAAAGGTGATGCTACATCATACATACTAAGTTTCCTGAGATAGATCTTCCCCCACAACTAAAATCTCTTTCCTGGACAACTTGAGTGACTCTAGACCATAGCCTAGGAGATTTCCCTCTGCGGGCTGGTGAACTGTGTGTGTTGTTTTGTTGATTGCTTTAAAGTGTTAGGGACAGGTGCTGTATAAATTAAACTGTAGGAAAGATACATTTTGAAGGGCTCAGAACTGCATTCATAGTGCACATCGTACTCAATAAGACATCCAGAAACCATATAAAATTCTACTTTATGCACTTTAACCTATGACTAGCAGGGCTCTCTTCAGATGCTACAAAACAACTTTTCTCCATCACCCTTAATTTTGTTTTTTCTTTTTTATATTCTAACTTTCCCTGTTTTGATTTTGTTTTATTTCTGGCTTTTCCTTATAGATTTTTGCGCACACTTTCAAAATTCACAAAAAAGAGTTTGATGGAAAACCAATTTTTTCTGCATGTAGTTCTCATCTCCCCCCTCTGGAGCTGAATATTAAGGGGTGTAGAAGAATTTTGCGGTGTCTCAATCCGAGCTGTCAAGAGCAAAAGCGAGCGCTTGGCTTTTATCTGCCCTCCGCTGCTTCCAACATCTGGAGGTCCTCCGTCGGTAAATCTCCTCGGCTCCACGCTTCATCCCTTATGTATGTTTAAGCTGTTACACAAAATCGACCCTTTTGACCTCCACTGTGCTTTCTGCCACTTTGCTGGATGGAAACAGCGGCTGTCTGCAGCCTCTGATGAATCACAGTGATTAGAGGGCATAAATAAAAAAAAGGAACGAAAGAAACGGCAAGATGATTATCACTAATTTATTCATAAAAGTGACAGTTTGCAAACCAGAGCAGGGTGAAAGGTCGGCACGGTGAAACCCTCGCTGTCTGGGAGCATTAGAGTTGTGACGAGAGAAAAGGGTCTGCGTACGCTGGGCTCAAGGTAAGGGCGTCTCAGCTGGAACACGGCTGTTTTTTTAAAGACGGAAATCTAAATTCTTCAAGTGTGTGCGGTGTGGATATGAATTGTTAAAAGAAGCAGAACGAGGATGGCTAAGCCACACTGCCTTTTAGAGGACACACTACTATGCACAACACAACATCACTATCAATAGAATCTCCTAAATGGTAACTTTACAGGAGAGTTGAAAACTTTCGGTAACACTTTATAATAACTTTCATTAATAGCTCATTAACTAATGATTAATAACTAAACAAATCATTAGTTCATGAAAATTTCATTAACAAATGATTTACTAATGATTTACTAATGATTTGTTAACATTTGCAAAAATGAATACAATCATAAACTACATGAACTGTCATTTATAAACATTTGTTCATGTTCAAATTCTCATGAACTAATGATTTGTTCACAGTTATTAATCATTAGTTAATGGCTTATTAATGAAAGTTATTATAAAGTGTTCCCAAACTTTCTCTACTCTCAGCGTAAGTTCATGTAAAAAGATTTGATTTCAAATAATTTTGGAGCTTTTCTGGTCCAATCATGAGAATGTAAAAGACATCTGCTCAAATGTTCAAATGATAAATGGAGACCTCCCAAAAAATTGAGGTACATTTGACTGACAACAGCAATAGGTGAAGTTTGAGTGTTTTTTTTAAACAATTTCATAAATCTGTGAAGTTCATGGCATCTGAAAAATGTAGGGGCTTAAACCTGAACCACTGAGAAACACATTTTGGCTCATTAAAGAGCATTTCAGTTGATAATCAATCAAAACAAATATAAATGATCTGTGTAAAGAAACTTTTTTTAAGTGTACAGTAAATGCACGTATTATTTTTCTACAAATGTATCCTTTTATCAAACATTTTTCCAGCAACCAAAACTGGATATTCTGCCATCTTGCTACAATAATTATTTTTGATAATTTTTTTTAAAGAGGGAACTGGATTTAGGGAGATATTTACTGTTTGTTTGTTTTCTGAACAGCATTCACATATACAGTACATAAAACACACATAAGCTGCTTTAAAACCTGTAAAATCCCAAGTAACTGTAATAAATCTTCACTTTGCTTTTCTTCAAATCAATCCTTTCATTTTCCTGGGGCCACTTTAGCCTTGCTTTCAGGATACATGTGGTAAATCATGTCCCGTGGAGTGCTGGCTGTGGCTGCTGATCGTTGGCTCCATACAGGCCCTGATGCCTCTGAAAGGACACTGGGCTTGGCTCTGGTTTCAGCCCCCCCTCTGGCCGATCGATAGATCAGGCCTGGCTTCCACCACGGGAGCTTTCTAATGGCAGGAAGTCCTGGAGCCACGGTAATGCTATCTGTGCCATGAAGAAGGAGGAGGGAGGAAGAGAAAAGAGCTGAATGATCCCGGATTCAGTAATAACTCCAACAAACACAGTGCAGGCAGGCATCGTTCAGACATCGGCGATAAAAATGAAAAAGAGGAAAAAAAGGGACTTCAAAAGGAGACGAGGCCAAACAGCAGGATTGGTAGCTCGCGCCACTCAGTCTGGGGGCCAGGTACTTTTATCAGGAACTCCTATGGATGTGCATAGCTGCATTCATGTTAGCTAAATCTCCCCCTGAGTGGAGGAGTCAGGGATATGGACTCCACCGAGGTGCCGCCGGGTTCCAGAAAGCTCTACGGCTCTACAAGCGGCGGATTACTCCAAGAGAGAGACGCTGAGGTAATGGCTTCCTTATGGGCTTCCAAAGCAAGAGTGATGGGCTGACAGAAGGTATGTTAAATATCTCCTCCTCTGACGGCAACACTGGGAGCCTGACCCTTTTGAAAGCGAAGGCTTAACAAGAGACCGGGGAGGTCAGTGGGCTGTAATATGTCACTGCGAGTTAAAGGAGCACTGGGAAGCTCCTATGGAGAGCAAGGTGAGGCTACACTGGGTCGGCCAGGTGGGAGGCTA
This sequence comes from Crenuchus spilurus, assembly GCA_036984385.1. Classification (NCBI taxonomy): domain Eukaryota; kingdom Metazoa; phylum Chordata; class Actinopteri; order Characiformes; family Crenuchidae; genus Crenuchus; species Crenuchus spilurus. The sequence goes on from BRDA01006251.1 coordinate 51,234, forward strand.
CGTAGGGTTGTCTGGCTGACAGAAGACATCTTCTAGTATGTAAGATGAAAGGTTATGTTTGCGGTCATTTAGTATTTAAAATTTTGTGATTGTGTGTTCTTTAGACTGATTTTCTGACATTTAAATCCGCAGGAATATGACGTTTACTTACTTAAAATACTTAAAAATGTAAATAAAAAATAAAAGTTTACCTATTTATAGGTAATATAATAAAAATATAAGTATAATTTATTTTTTACTTCATAATTTATAAGTATAAAGTATTATCTATTAAAAATAATAAAATATAAGTATATTTTAAAATAATGCTGCCAAAAAGGGTCTTTGGAGTGATGCTATAGAAGAAACAACATGTATGAATCTCCACATGATGAAGTGGTCTAGACAATTTTAAGGTTTCTGTTCTAGAACTGTATATCCAAGCTAAACATCATTTAGGAAACAATAATTAGTATGTTCTTAAAGTTATCATTTAGGTGATGTAATCTTAGTTACATTGTCAGGTAATGCAAATAAACCAAACTTTCAGAGAATGTAGTTTCCAACCTTGAACTTTGAAATCTATAGACCTGCATTTTATTTATCTTTTTTTTTTTTTGCCAATTTTATCCCCTTCCCAATGTATTAGTAGCCAGATAGCTTATCCCATCCGTTACGACTCTCCCCATTACTTTTGCAATGTTCCTGACTCTAGGAGGGTGAAGTCAAGCACAAGCCTCCTCCGTTGTGTGTGATGCGGACACCGCCTCTTTTCAAACTACCACTGATTCACCATCTCTGGGGAGCCAACACGCTCGGAAGAAAGTGCAGGATTCCCAGCTCCAGTTGGACCAATCAGTACATGCCTGAGCCAGCAGACATTGCAACGTGAAAGTGAAACGGAGAGAGCACCATCTACCTGCCCAGAGAGAGCACGGCCAATTTTTGCTCTCTTGGGCCCTGGTTGTTGATGGCAAACAGCATGACCGGGATTCAAACTTGTGATTGTACGGTCATAGTGTAAGCATCTTAGCCTGCTGTGCCACTTGGGGCCTAAGTAGACCTGCATATTTTGATGTTTCCATCTTTAACACATTTGTTCTAGCTTCTAGTGAATTTTCCAACCCTACGTTAAAGCAGGTACTGTACATCAGAGCAGACAAAACAAAAAACGTGCAGAATACTCTACAGCCAAAGCTGAGGATCATCACTTTAGATCACTGATGACATTTTGTCTTCATTTTGGTTGAAAAATAATAGAAGATGTATATTGTTAGCTGGACAGATATGGAGAGAGAGAGAGAGAGAGAGAGAGAGAGTTAGAGAAGTGAGAGAAGGACACACTTACCTGGGAGCAAAGCAGCATGACCAGCTCCACCACTGACGTACTAGACTTCATACACACCAGACCTACAGGAAAAAGAGACACATCACATATCCTCCTACACAGACCAAACCTAAACAGGCATGAACGGGACCTGCAGTTCCACTGGCATTGAGTTTCAATACTGATTAACAGGTCAGCTGCAGTTCTGGTACATTTCGTAAATCTGAATAGAGTTGGATGGTGTGTAGTGTTTCTATTTGTTATGGCTGCTGTCATGTCCAAGGCCTGTGTGTCAGATGGCTAACAGTTCTCTAAGGGCCATATAATGTCTCTAGCATGGCCAGAGGTCATCTCCAGCATGTCAGTGTGAGATTACATCAAGGCCCATAAATTGTGTCATATCTTTTCCAAAACCTTGTAATTGGAAGGATGGCGCCAAAAACAATGCAACAGAATTGTGGGAAATTTTACATTAGCAACAATTTAAAATACACAATGCACTGAATTTGTGATTCAAAACTGCAATATGATTCTGCCCAAATAATGAGTATGCTTTCCCAGTGTGCATGAGCAGGTAATAGCAGATGTAGAATGACAAAGAGATAAAATTACACATGCATAAATGTTGCAGAAATAATAGCTGTCATGCACCACGGGTTTCAGCAGCAATGTTATGAAGGAGGTCACTGGTTGAAATATGAAAGGGAACGCTAGTGATGCTCAACATGGCATTTGTTGAGAAACAACCATGATATGTTTTCATACATAATACAGCTTCTAAATGTATGCAACTCTTTGTATTTCATTACTTTTCTAAATCATATATGCATAAAAAGCAATACATGTATATACTAATGGTTCTTTATAGTTAATGTATAAACTCTCAACAAAAAAAATAGTAATATTAGTACATTCAAGTAAAAATCCAAGTACTGTTGATACCAAATCTCAACCTAAAATCTATGACCATTAACCTTAGAAGAACTTATTTCCCTCACAAGACCTTATTTTTTAGTAGTAGGGACTGACAAAGATTTCTTGAATTATAGTGATAAATATAATAATGAAAAAAAGTATTATTATTATTATTATTATTATTATTATTATTATTAGTTTACAATCTAATAAATATTTTATTATTAATTATTATTATTATTATTATTATTATTATTATTATTAGTAGTAGTAGTAGTAGTAGTAGTAGTAGTAGTAGTAGTATTATATTGTAGCAATATATAGATTATAGAGCTTCAAGCCAACCCTTTTGGGTGAAGTTAACAGTAATGCTTAACATAAATTTGTTTCTATGTTATGATGTCTTGTCATGTGATTTGACTCCTGATTTGATTGATTTTATTTCTTCTCCTAATACTTCTTACAAAACATTTAAACCAGTAATCACACATATATGAATGACTGGCTACACAGTATTTTCCACTCTGGATCAGCAGGCAGAGTCTGTGCTCTCTTTAAACTGCCACAGTGTCATTTAAACATCCTCTTAACTATGAGTGATTGCTTCCAAACCATTCAGACCACGGAAGCTCTAGCACTGTAATATTTTAGAGGCTGAGCGTGCGAGGGGCCTGACTCTACAATCCCTCTTTCACATTTATGAGGCGGAGGTTACATCCCACCATGCTGTACACGGACTGACCCCTAACAGCCGCTGACCTCGCTCTCACTGCGACCAGGGGTGTCCATAAGTCAGGTGGCTGATTGACCCCCGGCTCACGCTACTGGACAAACTAAATGCATTCTATTTAAACAGCGCCACGCCAAGCTTTTCCAGTTAAGCCTGGCTGGCCTGAATGTGCCATTGTCCAGGCGGCTGTGGTGCTGGAGATTCAGGCTGGTCAACAACTCACAACAAGCACACTGTTCCAGCCCAGGGCCTTGCACTCAACTCCAAGTGTGTGAGAGCCATCCAGGGGCGAAAAGGGCATAATTGCCCCCAGTGACCATGTGTCTGGAGTGGGGGCGGGCAGGGGCTTGACCCCTGGTGCCGTGTCGGGTGATGGATGGTGGGTAATTATGGGTAAATAGGGGCGCCTTTGCACTGGCGAACAGTATTTCAGCTGTAAGCAGAGAGGAAGTGAAGAAGGTAGGAAAAAAAACAGCAGGCGTCTCTCTTTTTCTGGCCTGGGCTGCAAAATGAAGGGATGGAGAGATGGAGAGATGGTGTTGATATAGAGGGCAGATGGAAGATGGAAGAATGATTAATCTAAAAGGAAGTAGCACTTATGGGTCTGGGATTGTGCTGTTTTGTTTGGTAGGTTTCACCATAGCAACACTTAACAGCAGTCAATAATATTTCAGACTGGAAGAGGGAACCATTGGAGAACAATTGTGTATATTACTCTGTGGAGTGGAGTACTGCAAACTGGCATCATGCACATCTTTCTTCAGTTTTCATACAAATCTCAAGCTGTTAGCCACACAGCACTGGCATGTTCCTGTAAAACTTTTCTGAATGGACATTTATTATATATTTATTTCAAATGAAAAGTCAATACAGGGATGTCTTTTTAAATGGCAGGAAACAATGTGCAACATACTGTTTTTATTGAATGCTTTTCAAATTTGTTCCATTACACAGACCCTTAAGATTCCATTTACACTCCATTCACTTGAATTTATCTGTGGTAGTAACCAAATAATAATTTTATATTATAAATATCAAATGTCTGCATTTTTTAATGAACACTTACTCTTACTCTTTATTTATAAGCCTAACACACACACACACACACACACACACACACACACACACAATGTTGGCTCAAATTCTCATCAATATCTCATCAATATAAGTGAAATCTTACTGGACAGTGAAACTGAAACCAAGAATTTTACACACAGCACACATCTACGTCCACTAACATCTGAATACAAATATAGAAACACATGTAAAAAATGTCACTTTATCCTCCTCATCACTTTTTCAGCAGGCACATTTCACTCACATCTGATGTAACTGCAGTTTAAATACTTATTTGTATTGGTTAAAAATAAATCAATAAAAGCCTAACATTAGTTTACATACAATTGCTTGTGACCTTGTGCATATTAATAATTTTCTGAGATCTTGTGGAGGAAATTAAGTAATTACACTTACCCTCCAGTATCTGTTTCAGGTAATTGACACTTAAATTACTATAATTGGGATTATTATTAGCAATACATTATGCTAATAAATATGTTTAATAAAATATGTTAATATATTTTATTTTAAAAATACGTTAATAAAATTAATAAAAATATTCCCATATTAAAATCATTTTTGCTTTAATTGTGAATAGCCTAATAAAATATGGCTGAACTGAGCTTGTTCAGATGATAATTTCTTGTCTGTTTGAGCACCTGTTGACTTGATCAGAGAGTATCCTTTAGGTAAAGTAGAAGTACAGGAGTGCTTGAAAATTTGTGAACATTTAGGATTTTCTACATTTCTGCATAAATTCTATGTGAAACTTCATCAGATTGTAATACAAATCATGAAGAACATGAGAACCAAATGAAACAAATTAGAAAAAAAATTGACTTTTATTTATTGATAATATTACATGTCTTTGAATGGAAAAAAATATGTGAGTAAGTAAGTATCTGATGTCACCCCCTAGTGCAGTAATAATCACATACCTGCAATAACTACACATTTCTGATAATTGTTGATCTATGAACCTCTTGCTTCAGGTCCTTCCACAACATTTTATTTTATTTTGACTTGGCCATTCCACAATATGAACTTTATTCTTCTTTAACCAATCATTGGTAGAATGACTTGTGTGTTTAGGGTCATTGTCTTGCTGCATAACCCACCTTCTCTTGAGATTAAGCTCATGGACAGATATCCTTGTACATGTATTTTTCTTTAGAATTTGTTGGAATAATTCAAAAGTGTTCTATCAAAGATGGCAAGCTGTCCTGGACAGATGCAGCAAAACAGGCCCAAATCATGATACTACCACAACCATGTTTCACAGATGAGGGGAGTTTTTTATGTTGGAATGCAGCGTTTTCTTTTCTCTGAGCATAACTTTTCTCATTTAAACCAAAAATATCTCTTTTGGTCTCATCCATCCACAAAACATTGTTCCAATGACATTCTATCCTGTCTATGTGATCTTTAGTAAACTGCAGATGAGTAGCAATGTTCTTTTTAGAGAGCAGTAGCTTTCTCCTTGCAACCCTGCCATGCACACCATTATTGTTCAGTGTTCTGCTGATGATTACCTTGAGTTTATATGTGATCTCTGTTGGTCCTGGGGAGGGCAATAATGGTTTTGAGTTTTCTGCATTTGCTCACAATCTATCTGACTATGGATTGGAATCCAAACTCTTTAGAAACTGTTTTATACCCTTGCGTGATGAGAATCAACAACTCTTCTTCTGAGGCCTTTAGTTTTAGTAGGAAATTCAAAATAATTCACAAACCTTCAAGCACTAAGGCATATTTTGGTTGTAGTCATCCCTCTTTCATTCACAATTATCACAGCAACACTTTCGCTGCTTTAATATACACCTATCTGTTGGTCCTCCTCAATCCACCAAAACAACTCTGACCCACTAACTCCTGGACTCTACAAGACCTGTGTAGGTGTCCTGTGCAGCAGGTCCTTATAGTTCTATAAGTTGTGAATTAGAGCCAGTGTAAATCGGACGTGCTGTTCCCACAGTTGCTCTATCTGTAATGGCTTGCCCCATGGCCGGGGTGAACTGCCTGGCATGGAACTGCCCCCAAACAGCAGCGATTGTAGGGCACTGAGCTCTAGGAGCAGTGACTGGACCCATATATGGTACCGCTTCAACTATGCAGTGATTCCCGAACGGGCAGCTTTCCCCAGCCAAACAGTGAACCCTTACAGTATCAGACTGAGATATGGCCACTGTCACCTAGATACTGACCATTCCTGGCAGGGAACACAGCACAAGTACTGACAATTAAGTGATGCTCTGGTTTGATCCTCTGGCCATAAATATTTAGCTCTTTGTTGCCCAATGGAAATTATGTATCTCTATTCCTTCAATGTTTTCAATTTCTATATCATTTAAATGCAGTAGATACCATTTATACTGTCTAATAATGATGGACAACCAAATAGCAACAGTTTTTTTATCTCCAGAATTCAATATGCCTATGAGAATTAAGTATTACCCTTAGACCTTCAATGTTATTCACTTCAACTGTGAATGGTATTAATGTTGTGGTTGACAGTGTATAAACTTACTGTTTACTTGATTATATCTGATTATATATTTTGTTGAAAGAGATTTACAGTGACTCCCTTTTCTTCTCTACTTTCATTTATGTGAAAATTTTATTTCTTTCTATTTTATTTCCCTTCAGCGCTGCTTAAATTTTACTGTTTTTAAACACTTAACAAGCATATTTCAGGATGAAATAGGATGAAACCAGAGTGTGACTGTAATAACAATATTAATAATAATAACATTAATAAAATGTAATTCTATGTTGTTTGATTTGATTCCCAGAATTCAAGCTATATTTTCAGTTTCAGTTACATTTTGAAAAACTCATCAACTTTCCCTTATAAACAGCAAGCTGACAGGTTTCATAGGTAATAACCCAGCTGACCAATCACGTCATTCAGGGAAACAAGTGAACTTTACTATGTCCCTAATAAGGCTATGAAATTGTCACTTCACGCCAAATTTCAGCACTTAACATCCACTGTGTGAAGCCATCTAAATTTGGAGAGACTTAAGTAAGTAGACTATCCAGTTAAAGACAGAATTTTGGCTGTTATAATGTGTGGAAAGATCAGGGTCGGGTCCAGGACAGAAAGGGTGTGTGTGTGTGTGTGCATTTCTTTCATTAACTGGCTGTTCCAGTCACAGGAACACATATTTTCACTGCTCTGTAATGCTCTGGCTAAAAGTTTAAAATAACGGCAGGAATACATTAGCCTGTACAAACTGAGGCTCATGGAGGAGCAGCAGAGTGTGGAGTGTCTGCTTGTATTCAAAGAGATGTCCTGGCACCACTATACTAACCAGGAAGCTCAAAAGCAAGCATGTGGTCAGCAACTCACCAGTAAATCTATATAAGCCTTTTTGTTATATGCTTCCTGCATTTTCAGAATAAAATACACTGAACCATCACTGGATCAGTATTCCTCTTGTCACTGAGGTAGCAGGTACCTTTAAATAAGGAACAATGACTCCACTCACTCTGTCCTAACTCCAGACATTTTCTTTTACTTTTTATAAAATTTCACATAAAGATACAAACCTGCTACTTTTTCCTGGTGAAGTGAATCTAAACAACATGTATGATATACAGCTGGACCTTAAATACTATGTTTAACAAAAAATTACCTGGGTAGTATCTTTTTCTGATAGTAAAACTATTGTATTACCCAGAACATCAAAGTTACCATGTCCCATATCCCATATGGAAAAAAATAGACCTCATAGTAAAGAAGATATGACAAATAGTATTATAGTATGCATGTTTTATGCGTATATTATGCAAGGCAATTGGTAATATATTATATTGCGTCCCTGACCACGCCCCCTGTCTCGTCTTTCCCTTGGTCACGTGTTCTAAGTGTGTTTACGTGCTGTCAAGCCTCATGTTGTGTCAGTGTAGTTCGTTATGTCATGTCCACACCCCCAGTCACATCACATCATGTCTTATCGTGCTCACCTGTGTGTTGTTTTGATCACAGCCCTCTTCCATCTCAGTTTTAAAATCCTTCCCAGTGTGTCAGTTGGCGGTAAGTCATTGTGTCGTCTAGATAGAGTGTGTATTGCCATCATGTTTTGGGTGTTTATCCTTGGAATGACGCAGCCATAGTTTGTATTGTTTTGTTTGTTGTCGTTAATAAAGTCATGTTCATTGGAGCACCACTGTCTTCCTCTCCTCCTGCACCTCTCACAGCTCACATATATTCAGTTATAATCAATATATGCTATATACTCTCAAATATAGATGGAAATATATGGATGTGTTTGTGTTTTTAACGTACATTTTTATGCAGAATATGTTTCATATATTTGAATAGCAGAGATGTATTACATATAATATTATATTATATCTTATAATTATTATACTAACTAGTATAATACTAACTATAATTATTAGTTACTAACTAGTAACATATATTACTTAGTAAAAAACAAATATTTACAAACACATTTTCCCCCCACATGGTTAGCTTGTTGGCTTTAAAGTATAGCTTTGGCTAGGTATGGCTTTGTGAACTTATATTTTCTAAATCATAGAAAAATATGGAATACATGGCTATTTTTAACATAAAACAGCAATTACAATTTTCAGAATATTATCAGTAGGGGCGTTAATATACATCACTGCAACATAATGCATTCATCTGAATAGGAATATTAATCTACATTGGTTTTAATTGATTTTCAAACATTAAAATTACGATCAATTGTATTAATAGTGAAAATAGGATTTGTTCCTTTCAACATAATTTATTTTGAAATGTAAACCACAAAATGCATGGAATATAGTTTTACTGTCTATATTCTACTTTATTTGGTCATCATACTATATTCCATTATCTGTGTTATTCAGAGTATGTAAATTCAGACAGGTTAATTATGAAGCTGCATGGACATTCCTGTAAACTATACCTTCTATTAGAAGCTCTTGGCCATGGCTGCCCAGCAGAGTGCGACTCAAGAAAGGTGCAAAGTCCACGAAAATCTCTCTCAGCAAGGGGGCCACCTTCTCTAGAGCTCGCTCCAACTTAGTGGTGATACTGCAGAGGGGGAGTGAGAGAGAGAGAGAGAGAGAGAGAGAGAGATATTTAGTGAGCAATGACTGTCTGTCCTCCATGACACAAGGTTAGTTTAGGATAGTTCTGATGTCCCACCTGATGTGTATTTGAGTTTTGAATCTCAGCATGTGACTGTCAGTGGTGCACAATAAGATCTAGAAGTTAATTTTATTGATTTGCTAATCCTGTACAGAAAATAAACATATTCTTTATCTAATTGACTTTAACAGTCTGGAGAAAAATATAATGTGGGCTGTGCAAAAATTGAGACACATTAAAAGTTTTATTTTGTTAAATTCAGAAAATATATAGAAATTACAGAGTAAAATTTACAGAATTAGGACCATTTGTATATTTTAGGCCTGGGCGATAAACCGAAAATTTACAGATACTGAAATTTATGACAATAACCGATGTCATTTTGCCCATGTCGGTATTTTCAGTGTCTTAAAAAAATGAAAAGAAAAGTCGTTTGGTCTTTTTTGGCAGCTAAGTTCATGTTCCTTTAAGACGCTTCTCTCCGTGCTGTGTGTAGGGCAGCCTGTAGTCACGTGGCTACTGTAGTAACGTGACTACAGGCTGCCCTACCAGTGCGGGCCCTACAGAGAATGGTCTGACTACAGAGCTGCAGAGCCACGGATTTACGCCAGCAGTTTCACGCTGAATGCAGTGCATACGCAGTAAACACATGTAAACTGCAAATGTTAAAGGAGGTTTGCGACGGTTATATGTGTTGCAATGCATATTTCCATACAAGAAGGAATATCGTTGCGCAATATATGAGCGATGTGACACATGCTGCGACAAATATCACTGCCTGTTTTTCTCTATAGATTATTATAAGCCAACAACAGCCAGTAAACTTAGGAGTCATCTCAACCTACATTTTAACCGAGCAGTCCAACATGAAGTTAAGTCAGTTAACACAACAATAACAGTCTTTTGACACAACAGTACAACATAGGTTGTACAATAAGTTGCACAATATCTAACATATAATAGTTATCTACAATGCCGAACATGTCATAGCTGTATATAATTATAAAAATATCAGACTAATAATATAATCAGAATAACAATATAAATATCAGACTACTGATATAAATATCAGACTAATTATATAAATATCAGACTAAATCAGACTAATTATGTAAATATCAGACTAATTATATAAATATAAGACTTTGTAAACTGCACGTATGATTAAGCCTCAAATTACAACTTTTAAAACAGTATACTCAACAAAGTTTATATACCTTGTTGTCATTTGAAGCTTAATCATATTTATATAATTACTTTGCATATACATAATTTGATATTGTACAATTTATGTTGTACTGTTGTGTCAAAAGCCATTTACTGTCATTACTAAGACTTTCAGAGACCTGCAATTTTTTTCTATGGCCCCACACTTTATAGAATTTATTTTCTTATGTTTAAGGATGCACTATTCACCGACATGGTGTAGGGTATAGGGCTTTTTGATGCAAATTTTAAATACCACCTCAGGAGTGAGTGTATTGATGAGGTTAATGGTGTCTTTTCTGTCCAAGACATTTTCTTTATTTATTTATGCTTTAAAGTTAATTAAAGTGGTAATAAAAGGGAATTGTACCATCAATATAATCAGCTGTGAAGTATTTATGTTGGCCTAACACATTCTTTATTTTTGGGGTATGTGTGTATTAGTATTATCCATTTATCGTTATCGAGGTGAACTGCTCAATATATTGCAATATTGATTTTAGGCCATATCGTCCCAGCCCTATTATATTTTATATTATATTATATCATATAACTTTTGTTACAGCAGGGTTGAGATGCCCATTTTGACCTGTGGTTTCTCTGTCATGGGTTTTAGGTGAATGAAAATGATAAATCCGGTGGAAATACTGCTGAAGTGTGGCGGAGCTGAAGTGGTTTTGGTGAAGTGTAAGCTGCTGCTGATGTAGAGCGAGTGTCGGAGCTGCAGGTTAGGCAGCGCAGCCTCTGCAGTCAGACACTTTCATCATTGACTTCACACTCGCCGTAAGTGCTGCCGGTTACTGCTGCCATGGCAACTGATTTGCGATTCGTGGTGCGGGAGAGGAGGCGAGGAGAGTGTGTGTGAAGTGGAGAGACCCCCAGAGAGAAAAGAGTGACACACACGCACACATGCACATGCACACACAGACACACAGTAAGTCACACTTTCTCTCCTGCAGTCACAGTGGCTGGGTTTTGTGATTTCTGTCACAAAGCGTTAGATGAGGACAGTGGACGGTCCTGAGGTCAGGATGGTCTCCACACACACACACACACACACACACACACACACACACTTACAGTCTTTCCACCAATTCTTTTGTATTAGCGCTTACATTGCCCTGCTTGACAGTTTACACACACACTCACAGGACTCCCAGGGTGATGTGTAAGGTGTAGGATGTCTTGTTTATTGCAGCCTCCACAACAATGACAAAAGCAAACCACATGATCTTTCACCTCAGCTGGAAACAAAAGAAAGCTCAGGCGTCTGAAAGTGGCTAATGATAGGGACTGTGTGCAGACCCCCTCTGGTGGCAATGTTCTGCTGCTGCCATTACTTTTGCCACACGCACACACACACACACACACTCTTGTTTTTATGTGCCAGGATGCTGAGATAGTGTAATGGAGCCTAAGTCCATGATACTTTCAGTTTGCTGTGATGTGATGGCAGATGATTCCATCAGTCAGTACATGCAAAGATGTATATTAGGCACCTCATCATATGTATAATCTAAATGTACCTGTATAATGTTGTGGGCTATTATATACTATTAATATTGGACATGAGGAAAGGTTTAGAACTAGTTAAACCATTACATTAGCATATATATATATATATATATATATATATATATATATATATATATATATATATATATATATATATATATATATA
>BRDA01006251.1:63284-77556 GCA_036984385.1 Crenuchus spilurus
TATATATATATATATAAAAGAATACACAGGGCAGTGTCACTACTTTTTAATTCAGTTTTAGTGTCTCCCACAAGTTGTTGACAGTGAGCTTATATGCTTTAAATGCAGCTATTTAATCTCTGCTGGAGGTTTATCACATATATTGTGGATACACTACAACAGGATATATTATTCCATAGACAACCTCAACCTCTTAATAAACACCGTTAGTGCTTAAAATTCAAGATATTACTCAGTAATCAACCTCAAAAGGATGGCTCACACACATATCTTTCATTGTTTTTCAACATCATTTGATCACAGTCACTGCAATGCACGACAAAAATATAATCAACTACGGTATATGTACATAATAGTTACATGTATGTCTAAATGTTGTTTGCTGTTGCCTAAACAAAAACACACATACGTGCACACACACACATACACAACAACAAGAACAGAAGCCAGACTTGCATTTGTTGTTGAATTTAATGTTCATTCTTCTTGTGTGGTACATACAAATGCACATCTGGTGCTGTAGCTCACCTCATGTTCTCCATGGTGTCTTCAGGCATTGGTCCTACAGTCTGCACTGCAGGCAGGTTCTTACTGGTAGCTCCATTCACAAAGCTGGAGGAAGAAGAGCAAGAGGAAGAGGCAGGGTCTGCAGCTCCTGCAAGAAGGAAAGAAGAACAGACAACAATAGTCTGGATAACTGGAATCAATAACAGGAATGACAAGAACACATCATCTAAAGTATTCATGAAGTATTGTGTGAATATAAATTTTTTTTAAAAAATCATAAAAATCATGAAGAATACAATGTCTTCTGCTCATTTTAATGCAGTTTTTGACATAGGACATATAGCATATAACATTCAGATGCATATCTACTTTAAGTTCCAAAGCCTGGTGTAAATACATACACTATTATTAGATTGTTTACCATTCTATGAGATATTATAACTTGAATGTCATTTTTTTGCCATTAAGAAAAATGGGGAAAATATAAACATTCTTGAATCTGTTGACAGAGAATGTCATTCAAATGTGTATGAAGTTTTTGACATAACTGACAAAGTAATTAAGTGTGTAATTATATAAATAACTGTAAATAGTACAGCAAAACAAACGTAACAGCAGCAAACACTGGTATACAAGAATATCTCTTTGCCATTTGCACCTGGAATAAAAGCAAGCAAGTACAAAAAAGAAAATTCCCTTTCACAATTTTATGTAGTCAGAACATTGTCACCAAATCCCCCTGATGTCACTCTGTCCAATTATGACATATTTTGGGCAGGAAACAGCATAAGTACATCAAGAGCAGCTATCAAGCACCAATCAGCCCCTTCCCCACGAGAGATTTGATCACTGTCTACATTCTTCTCATTTCTGTTCCTGTCAAAGCCTCGTCTCGGCGGCGTCTCCTTTAGCTCCCAACATGTGATAGATATATCATAGGGATGGACTGTCATCTCGTGAAAGTGTGAGGCGTCGCGAGACAGCGGAGGACGGGAACTCTATTACACAGCCGTCACTCGACTTGGCAGGGACTAGCATCCCTCAGAGAACAGAAACAAGCAGGACGAGGTGAGGCTAGGCTAGGAGAGGGAAGCAGAATTCGGTCAGATTCAAAATCAATCCCATCCCGCCTTCCCTCATGCCCTTTCCTCAGAGTGGAGGGAGTTGTGTAGGTGTCAGTAATGCACCCTGAGGTTGCCTGCTATTTTCTTTTATGCATTTAGATATCTCACAATGATGCTAGTGGGGTACAGTTAGATGCACTGAAAGACTCCTTTGAGTCTTGACAAGTTTCTGATGACTTTCTCAGTGCTCCAACACAAAGGGTAATCTTCTCAGCATGACACTTTATAGGTATGCTTGACAATGTCAGTGTTAAGTGGAGAATGTTCTAGATTGGCTCTTCAGTTAACATCACTTCACAGGGAGCCTTAAGGAAAGTCTGTGGCAGGATTAGCCGCTAGGGTAGCCGGCTTTTTCAATTGTTATTTGACATAAAAATTAATATTGGCTGGATTATACATGGATATAGCTCCCTAATAGCCTTGAAATTGCATACAGAGCGTATCGTAATTTGAATCTAAGTATTCTAATATTGCATTTCCCAGCAGGCAATGGCTGTTTCTCCTCTGGCTGTGGAGAAAACAGCTCCCATGGACAGTGAAGAGAGACCTCCAGTGGACACTTCTAGAATCTCCTCCAAACCAAATCTAATTTCCTGAGCCATGACTGGCTTTAATTATGGTATTCTAAGAATGGCATCAAAGGCAAGTGCATTTTAAGGGAGTAATCCACTTAAGCAGCCCTCCTTTGCTCAAATTAAGTGTTAATTAATGGCACAGAGAGTGACTGTGACTATCTTCTATCTGTGATTAAGAAGGTAGGCACTACTCCTAACTCAATATAGATGCAAAGGGGCACAGATGGTACTGCTCACAGATGGAGTATTTATAGAAATAAAAATGTGAGCTGTGTTTACCTGTAGTGTTGATCATACTTTTAGGTGTGGCAGACGCTGCAGCAAAAATGTTTGGGGTGCTGCCCGAGGCTGGAGTGGTGGAGGAACCTGAACTGACCACTGTGTTGACTGCCATGCCGCCTGCTGAAGGCTTCTTGGCCTGCACTACCACACTCCTGAGAGAAAGAGAGAGAGGAAAGCAGGGAGAAACATGGTTACATTAGGCATGGTGTTTTCTAAAGGCATTTGTTGTTATATACTAAAACTAAAGCCGTGTCTCAAATTGAGTAGTTCTGTACTTCCTAACTTTCATTTTCAGAAAACCTGTGTGCACTGAAACTAAGTTACGTCATATCCCTTTGAGTCACTGTATCTTATTGAAGAAGGTGTTAAACAAAGAACATTCAATAGAAGTCACTAGAAATGCAACATTTTATCTTTTACTGAATCAAACCAGCAACACTTCATAGTATAGGTTACCACACAGATGTAATTTGGGGAAGTTGAAGGGGGGCAGGGGGGAAATGTCCCCTGCACATTTTCAAAAGGCAGTTTTGGTCCTCTGAAGTTTTTTCAATCCAAAAACAACTCATACTATATATTACATTGAGGCACTAGGACCAAGCAGAAAACGGCTGCTCAATCTGAAGCCTGTTTCCCTTTAGACTACCCACAAGCTCATCAACTGGCTCTTCTGTTTCTTGCTAACATGTGATTGGCCATCCCTGCCATCACTCCATCAAACAGCATCTGGACTTATAAATTTTGCAAGTTGGCCAGCAGTCTATGTTCACCTTGGATGTTTGTTCTGCCTGTGTCACACCAGCTAGATGGAGGTTTCATTTTAAAACCCATTAACAATAACATTTGAGTCTGTGTCTCTGTGTGTGCATCTACCAGTCTGTGATAAGTCACCCATTTACATGTCTCTAAGTTTAACTATTGTCTAAATAGAAATTCTAAATTTCTGCTTATTTTTACTAAAAAATGAGGTACAATTTTATGTAAATGAGGTGTATGAGGTCTAGAAAAACCAATAACATAAATGAAGAGCAAAATATTTAAGGGACTTTTATTTAAAATGTAGCAGTACCTTATATGGATGGTACTCAAATGTGGTTCACTGACATCACATACACATCCAGGTTTAATAGACAAGCCTATGATGGTAGTAGAATGGGAAAAAATCTAATTAATAGACAATTAAGTACAGAAAGAATGAAATACATAGAACAAAACCTCCAAACTCCATTGCTGCATATATATATATATATATATGTATGAATGTCCAGAAACTGTATTTGTGTTTCCAAACTGATCTGAAGTGAGGCAGGTCAGCTGACCTTCACATGATGGTGCCCAGACCTACAGGACTAGAAGAGGCCTAAAGGAAGAGTAAACATCCTGGCCTCAAGCATGTGTGTGTGTCTCTGTGTGTGTGTGAGAGAGAGAGACTGTATGTGTGTGTGTGTGTGTGTGTGAGTGTGAGAGAGAGAGAGAGAGAGAGACTGTGTGTGTGTGTGTGTGAGAGAGAGAGACTGTGTGTGTGTGTGTGTGTGTGTGTGTGTGTGTGTGTGTGTGTGAGATAGAGAGACTGTGTGTGTGTGTGTGTGAGTGTGTGAGAGAAAGAGAGAGAGAGAGAGAGAGAGAGAGAGAGAGAGAGATGCTTGCTTTCCAAACCACAGTGGCCGTGATGGACAGACGGTTCAAACAAAGCATCAAATTCAGAAAAGCTGCCATTAAAGGTCATTATGTTCCTGCTGGAGTTATCCTGAAGCTACCAAAGCATGTAAAATGGTCTGGTTCTTTGTATCCAAGAAAGTCTCAATTCAACAAGGACAAAGTATACCACACAGAGTGCCAAAAACCTGGAAACTTGTTTTATCACACTTGTAAACTTTTCAGAAGTGTCGCTCATTTACACATTTTTTGTTTGTATACAAAGAAAACAGTAATTCAAAAAGAAGCCATGCAAACATCTTTGTAGTAGCTACTACTACTACTAAGTCAAACAAAAAATTATGTGGACAAAAATAATGCTGTGTTGGCTAGATATGTTTCTTGATTATCATTCCACAGCACTGATACAGAAGACTTATTAGACTTTTTTACTGGATCTATGTCTTAGGTGTATCTTTAATAGACACTTGCCAACTAATCAGAAAATAGTATTTCATCACTCCAGAGTTTTTTTTTTTTTTTTTGTACTCACTCGTATTAATAGTGTTTTTTTTTTCTAAAATAAATCAAGTGTGTTACTGTGGGATGCCCGTTTGACTACTAAAACACATTACAAGCAATTAAATTATTCTCATGATGCTACCCAACTGCTCTTCAAACACATACGTGATATTACAAGAATAATCACTTTAATAAAGTAATAATAAAGTACTTTTCATGTATTTTTTAAAGCACAACAGTGTGGTATTGACTATTCATATTGCACACATTAATAGTGATTTAGTATAAATGTCTGCTTCGAAAATAATATAACTTTAGCAAGGCTTAAATATACAGTTAATATTAATTCTTTTTATCTCTAAGGTTCTGTATATGGGCCTATTATAGGCTCTCATATTAACTGCATAATAGTTAACTAATAACTAATATGGAATTACTGAATAATATCTTATTATATTGTTGAGTAAGTCTCTAGTTCTGTAATTTGATTGAAGAACAGAAATTCCACAAGTGCTGATATAAAGTATTAGATAAACAAATCAAAATCTGTTGTTGTTTGTTACTGTTAACTAATAAATAGTGTGTGTAGAAGTGTTGGATAAAAGCAATATTACAAAACCTTGAGTGTGACATTGCTTAAATACGAAGCCTATCTTTTCTTCTATCTAGTAAGCCCAGCTTTGGGCATATACTGATGTAAATGATCAAGCTTCACATTAGCTCTTCTTTGATATGAAGAGCAGGTATATAGAAAATATTTTAATGCAACTTATTTTGGTCCAAATGTGGTTTGAGTGATGAGTGCACTCACAACAAGGAGATAAAATGAGCAGTTTGACTTCATTTCAAGTACTCAAAATGAGCCTGTTTAGAATAATAATAATAAGACAGAAGTTAACCTAATCTGGGTAGTGAGTACGCACCTCCATGCACACAAGTGCACAATTTTATTACACATAATATGGGGAAGTGAGCACACACACACATACCCAGAGAAATGGGTAGCCATCTGCTGCGGCACTAGGGGAGTAGTTAAGGATTAGGTGTCTTGCTCAAGGGAATTCATCTTTGGATATTTAGGGAGATGTGGATGTTTACTGCTTCTAAATTTTCCATAAACATTTATACATTTTTGACATTTCTAAGCTTTTTTTGCATGGTTGCTCTTAGTGACACTCATTACTCAAATTCCTTGAAAGCTTTGGGTTTTTAAAATTATTATTATTATTTAATTAAATAATTTTTATTGTAGTATTTTGCCATTTTTTCCCTTCTCAGTATAGTTGTAGCCAATTAACCCACTCCATCTGCTATGGGCTCTCGCCATCACTTGACAGCATGCAATGTACCTGACTGTAGGAGGGTGAAGACAAGCACAAGCCTCCTCTGATGCGTGTGATACAGCCACCGACTCTTTTCCAACTACCGTTGAAACATCGTCACTGGGAAGTCAACATACATGGGGAGGAAAGCGCAGCAAAGTTGGTAGACCAATCAGTAGATGCCTGAGCCAACGAACACTGTATTTTGAGAGTGTTGGCGTAAGTGCGCCATCTACCCAGCCAGGCAATTTTTGCTTTCTTGGGCCTTGGCTGTTGATGGCGAACAGCTTGACCGGATTCGAACTCACAATCCTCTGGTAATAGTGTTAGCATCTTAATCCACTGAGCCACTCGGGGCCAGGGACATCTCTATATTAGGGGCTGCAGAGCATTGTGTGATATGTTCAACAATATTGTTTACATTTATTTAATTGAAATATAATTTTTTTTCATATTGTTGTGTATTTGACTTATGAAAAGGGCAGTAGTTCCAAATGCATTTAAAATATTCCTGTGTGTGTTGTGTTAGGTAATTTAGTTAGTGATTATGGGGCCGGCACGTCAGGTGGGAGCAGCCAATAAAAAATGAAAGATTTGCATCTGTGAGCTTATGTGAATATTGTTTACGCTATGCAGCTTGCCAATTAAAAACATCACAGTAACTGTTAGCTGCTGCTAGCGAGGCAATATAAAGAATAACGTCAACAATGTAATCAAAGTTAACAGTTAGATAACACACAGACATCCATCTTATCTCAGTTAAATGTTTATTTCCTTAATTAATGACTGGAATGGATTGTATTTAAGTTCGTTTGGTCACAATAACCAAAGTAAAGGCAATGGAATTACCACCAGTAAGTAGCGTGCATGCTCCTTACAGGGGATGTATCTTACAGTGGGGGTGCCGGATTATGATTTTTGGAATTTCATTGATGAAGTACATTTGTGGTTGAATTAATTGGACAAGTAGGTTTGTGTGTAGTTTCTCTGATAAGTGGGATGCGGCCTACAGAATTTATTGTGCCTCACCTGGCTTTCTGTTGTAGAGATGCCACTGATCGGGGCCCTCCTAGAAAACTTTGTAACAACATCCACACTAAAAGCAAGTGAACTGGATTTAACATCAGTGTGGAAGTTTAATTCTAAGCCTATTATTTAAAACAGAACTTGAAAGTGGTTTGAATAAACTGAAACAATATTGTGCAATTATCTTCTGTTATCAACTTTCAACTGTCTTCTGCTCAAAATTCATAACATCTTAGCTTTCATCTTCAAAATATTCATCCTGCTTGTGCCATCTGCAAAGGCTCTAAATATAGACACTAAGCATTTTATCTTATTAAAATGACCAAAATTATCCCAATTAACTTGCCCAAAAAAGAGCCCAAACTATGTCCATCATTTCCCTTCATCTATTTATATCATATTTAGCAGAGAATCACATGATGTTCACGGGTGCATGGATGAATATAGAGCTAGACAGGGTCACGAGTTAGTGCTAAACTCTTGACTCAAACTATTAATCCTCCACGAAAAGCAGCAGGATAACTGAAGTATATGCACACATGCTAATATGCTAATGATGAAAGGGTTACATTCAGTGTACATGTTTGTACAATACTCTAAGTTTGGGTACTCGATAACAGATATAAAAGCTATTTATCTAGCAGATGTTTATTAACTCAGAAAAACACTAACATTAGAAGAAATTCAAATAACTTTAATACAGGAATTAGTGATGTTCACTAAGTGAATGTGATGATTTAACCCATTCCAAACCTATGCTCATATCGGTCCTGTATTACTAGATTTCACAAGATAGATATCACTCAGTACCACATACTGACCAACATCACATTTGTTCATTTGTTCTTCATCCTGTAATGCATCTTAGTTTAGTTAGACAAGCGGTGCTTTGTATTTATTGCATTTATTAGGGTTTGTAGTTATTGTATGTTTATTGTATTTTTTTTTTCATTTTGCTTGTGTCCTGTAGTGCACCTGGTCCTGGAGGAATGTTGTTTAATTTCAAAATGTACTGCACTGTATACAGCTGAAATGACCATAAAAATCTCTTATATTTGAACTCCATGTGATGGCTGACGAGAATCAAGGAGAACACCTGGAATCAAACTGGCTTAGAATATACAGTGCCAGTCAAAAGTTTCTGGACATTCAGTGGTTTTTCATTATTTAAAAATGTTCTGCATTGTACATTAAAACTAAAGTCATCCAAACTATGAAGGAATACATATGGAATTATTTAGTAAACAAAAAAAGTGTTAAACAAACCAGAATATGTTTTATATTTTACATTCTTCAGAGTAGGCACCCGTTGCTTAGATGCCAGCTTTCTTGGCATTTTCTCAGTCAGCTTTATGAGGTAGTCACCTGGAATGGCTTTCAGTTAACAGCTGTGTCTTGTCAAGAGTTCATGACTTGCATTTCTTGCCTCTTAATGTGTTTGAGACATCAGTTGTGTGCCTGCTTTGAAGAATCTAAAATCTAAAACATATTTTGGTTGGTTTAACACTTTTAAATTTACTACGATTCCTTATGTGTTCCTTCATAGTCTGGAGTATTAATTTAAAATGTATACATTTTATATAATTATACAATGTATATGAATTTGTGAAGAACTATTTACAACAAGAAGTTCCTTCTATTGTCCACTTGGTGGCAGCATTAACAGACTTTTCAACATTGCATGGCTTCCAGGTGGGCATCTCGCCCCGCCTGCCTTGTCACCTTTAAAAACATGTATAATAATAATAATAATAATAACAACAATAACAATAATAATTATTATTATCATTATTACCTCCCAATAACTGACTAATTTTTACACGGTTGATCAACATCAAACAAAAACAAAAACACTTTCAACAGAACCAGCCATGTGATTTGTGATGTGATTGGTGACTCCCAGGGGTTAAACAAGGGTTACCCATGGCAAATGACACCACCTAAATCTGAGTTAACACATCTAATATTTCTCATTCGGAGACTCGCATAAGAATATATGAATATCTCAAACTATTTCTAGAAAAGTTTTAAGTCTTTCACTTGTTCTATTGTTATTTCAAGAAATAATGCTTAAAAATCACATTTATCTGTTGATGGAACAAGATCTTTTCACAGTCTAACAATGACAAGTACTAGACACATACAGAGGCTTTGATTTGCCAAGAACAAAATGTTCTTCAGTAGAAAGGTCAAGGCGGGTCTTGTCCAAACACCTGAAAAATGCAATATTTATCACAGAGTAGCGTTCCAGACTTAAAACAAGTTATTGGTTTATCATATCTATCTCAAACAAAATTGTCAAACAAATAAGGGCAAACACACAGCCATATGATAAGGTTTTCTTTGTAACATTCCTTATACTCTAAAATATTCATCTTGCACCACAGCATTTTCCATTCCCCTATTTGTATTTTGAACATATGCAAAAAGAGAGCGATAAGATTTATTTCCCAAATGCACTTTCTGTTTACTCTCCAGCAGCTTCCAGCAGGTACTTGACAGGTGGAGCCGATAATATTGGAGTGATATAGCAGGTTCTAATAAAATATGTACACTTCCCATGAATTATGCATCAGCCAAGAGCTCATGAATGATGTATTTTACCCAACACATATTTTATTAATAGAATTTTCTTAATTGAGTTGGTTTGAATAAAGCAAGGATTAATCTTGGGATGAATATTAATAAGGTTGGAGTTGATTTGTTTTCATGGAAGAATGTGGTCTGCAAATGCGACAATGGCGTATTGGACCAAAATCAATTTAAAGGATTTTTTGCTAGATCAGTGTGCATTAGTAACAAAGCATAATTGCAACCTATTAGAATAATGTATCAACATGCTGGCCATAGATTTGCAGTACAATGTGGTTGGGGTGGGGGCGGCTGGTGGCTTTAAAGTGAAGCTGGAAATGGACAGATGTGATTTGAATTCGTCATGGTAACAGTCCCATCTGCAACCACTGCTTCCATGGTATTGAAGACTAATTGAAAAATTCACCTTTAGGAAAGTTCCAGAAAGGCAGGGCCGCCCTGAAGCTCTCTGGTGTTTGAAGGCTTTTTCTTTTTTTTGATGTTGTCACTCCCAATCTATTGTGTTTCTGACAGACAATCGAAGAGGCCCGTCTGAGGCTGGCAGCTCATTTCGGTGGCAGGTGGCAAACAATTAGACACAGCAATTTGGGGCGCGGTGGATGACATTAAAGCGTGCCGGCCTGAGTAGTACATCGCCGCTCTGGCCGACAGCCTGTGTGAAAGCATTTCAAAAATAATACACTTTGCTGGGGCGACTCATTTCAGTCTGTCAGCCTCTATTAAGGAGCTGAGGGTTGAGGGAGACAGCAGGGGGAGAGCGGACCCCCTCCGTTTAATCTGCCATCAACACCCTGGAGACCCTTCCTAACCCCTCTTCATACACATAAATGCGCCACCTTTGCAATTCGGCAGACCCACCTCATCTGTGACCCTCTGGCACTTGCCTGTATTAGAAGCAGCCAGCAGTGGCTGTTGTTATGCTCTTTGTTATCCTGCTTTGTCATTTTCAACACCACTTGAGTTGTATCATGTCTCAGGAGGATCATCTATGCAAAAATAGTGAAGCCTTCACCTGCTTGGATGCAGGTTTGGTTTAGTCAGCAGCTACCTTGTCTAAAACAGGTACATTGTCTTAAACACGCTTGGCAAGTATAGCATAACATAAGTATAGTACATCTTAAATGTAGTCTATATTATATTATATAAATGTATATACAAACCGGATTCCAAAAAAGTTGAGACGCTATACAAATTGTGAATAAAAACTAAATGCAATTATGTGGAGATGGCAAATGTCAATATTTTATTCGTAATAGAACATAGATGACAGATCAAAAGTTTAATCTGAGTAAATGTAACATTTTAAGTGAAAAATATGTTGTTTCAAAATTTCATGTCGTCAACATATCCCCAAAAAGTTGGGACAAGGCCATTTTTACCACTGTGTGGCATCCCCCCTTCTTCTTACAACACTCAACAAATGTCTGGGGACAGAGGAGAGTTTGTTGATCAAGTTTAGAAATAGGAATGCTCTCCCATTCATGTCTAATACAGGCCTCTAACTGTTCAATCATCTTGGGCCTTCTTTGTCGCTCTGTTCTCTACAGGTGAAAGATCTTATGTTGTTCTAGAACCTGAACATAGTTCTCTGCATTAATGGTGCCTTTCCAGACATGCAAGCTGCCCATGCCACAAGCACTCATGCAACCCCATACCATCAGTGATGCAGGCTTCTGAACGGAGCGTTGATAACAACTTGGGTTATCCTTGTCCTCTCTGGTCCGGATGACATGGCGTCCCAGTGTTCCATAAAGAACTTCAAATCATGACTCATCTGACCACAGAACAGTTTTCCATTTTGCCACACTCCATTTTAAAAGACCCCTGGCCCAGTGCAAACGTCTGAGCTTGTGGAGCTTGCTTAGAAATGGCTTCCTCTTTGCACTGTAGAGTTTCAGCTGGCAACGGCGGATGGCACGGTGGATTGTGTTCACTGACAATGCATTCTGGAAGTATTCGTGAGCCCATTCTGTTATTTCCTTGACAGTGGCATTCCTGTTTGAGGTGCAGTGACGTTTAAGCGCCCGGAGATCACGAGCATCCAGTAGAGTTTTATGGCCTTGACCCTTACACACAGCATTTGTTCTAGATTCTTTGAATCTTTGGATGATGTTATGCACAGTTGATGATGATAACTTAAAAAGTCTTTGCTATTTTACACTGGGTAACACCATTCTGGTATTTCTGCGCAACAATGGTGGAATTGGTAATCCTCTTACCATCTTGGCTTCAGAGAGACACTGACACACTGAGAAGCTCTTTCTATACCCAATCATGTTGTCAATTGACCTAATTAGTGTTAATTGGTCTTCCAGCTGTTCGTTATATGCTCAATTTCTTTTTTCCAGTCACTTATTGCTACTTGTCCCAACTTTTTTGGGATTTGTTGACACTGTGAAATTTTGAATCAACATATTTCTCCTTTAAAATGTTACATTTACTCAGATTAAACTTTTGATCTGTCATCTATGTTCTATTACGAATAAAATATTGACATTTGCCATCTCCACATCATTGCATTCAGTTTTTATTCACAATTTGTATAGCGTCCCAACTTTTTTGGAATCCGGTTTGTATAATACAAGTATTTGTCATAATATTGCTAGAATATAATAACTTTTAAGTATTTCTAGGCATCATGTATAAGTAATTTTATGTAATGTAATTCTCTAGATCAACTGGTGCATAATTTTGCTTATTTATTAAAATAAAGTGAAATAATCAGCTAATGGAACAAGGAAATAAGAAATGTTGGGTATATTGGTAACACTAATAACTTTCATTGATAGCTCATTAACTAATGATTAGTAACTGTGAACAAATCATTAGTTCATGAGAATTTCAGTGACAAATGATTTACTAATGATTTACTAATGACTTATTAATGATTTATTAATGATTTGTTAACATTTGCAAAAATGAATACAATCATTAGTAACTACATGAACTGTCATTTATAAATATTTGTTTGATAATGATTTGTTCACAGTTATTAATCATTAGTTAATGGCTTATTAAGGGAAGTTATTATTATTATTATTATTATTATTATTATTATTATTATTATTATTATTATTAAGTATTACCGGTATATTTAGTGTAATTAAATTATATAGATGGTCTAAGCAGTTATGCTACATGATAAGTGATATGCCATAATTCTGTAAGACATATAACTTATAGATCCGTGTAATTTATATGATATAAGTTATAATTTATATAACTTGTCAGATCATCTTGGACAAGAC
Organism: Crenuchus spilurus; assembly: GCA_036984385.1. Taxonomy (NCBI): domain Eukaryota; kingdom Metazoa; phylum Chordata; class Actinopteri; order Characiformes; family Crenuchidae; genus Crenuchus; species Crenuchus spilurus. The sequence goes on from BRDA01006251.1 coordinate 76,118, forward strand.
ATGATTACATCATTCTATATGTTATATAGCTATTATCAGTTATTATCTATAATCATCTCATCATTTGCTATAAATATCTATACAATATATATTACAAACTTTTAAACACGATCCAGTGTTGTTAAACAATTAACGCACATGATGTACAGCTGACGACCTTGTTTAACAAATAGCATTTTCGATAATATTACTTAAAGTTTAATTCATTTGAAATGTCAGTATGAGATAAGAACATGCAGAGCAAACACAGAAAACTTCTGCAAGAGCTATTTGTTATCAAGTGCCGTATTTTATTCAGTTTTGATATTACTTTCTGCATCAGACCATTATCAGAGAATTATCTCCTTTGTTTATAGCAAGGGGGCAAGCTCTCGATCTCTGTATGAGTTCAGCAGCCAGCCCTAAAGACTAAACTGGGATTAAAAGAGGATAAATGTTTCCCTGCCTGAAACGGAGATGGATCGCTGTGAGATCTTATCTAGACCTGGAATGTAAACACAGCCCCAATGTTCCACTACGATTCACAATCCTTTTCAAACACTGAAATTCTTAGTGATAGGCAGTGCAGGGAATTGGAGTGACTTACGGCTTGCTTACAAATGAAAAATCATTATGCTTTTCCCCCATGGAAGGAAATAAGCCAGGTATTTATCATGGCCTGACCATGATGCAGTGTGCACGGCCGATAGTCTCCGAAAGTCACGAATGGATCCTGTGCTTACAGATTGAAATCACTATACGTTAACCAGGCAGAAATGAAACCATTCAGACCAAATGGAGTGCTGTAAAAATTTATGATGACGTGAAGAAATTCATCAAAATGCACTGTTAATGGCTTTTACAGTAATGCTGATGCCATCTGGTGGAGCATAATATTATTGATGTTTACCATAACTAGAGCACATGACCAGGAAGTTCATCCAAGTTCATTTGAAGCATTACATTTAGGTAGAACAAGAAGCTTTAGGCCAGAAACATACCCTACTCAAGTACAGCAATGTAAATGAAATTACATTGCAATGTCATCACTGATGCCCACTGAAATAATAATCTAGCTCACAGCTCCATTATTTTATTGTCTTATTTGTTTTTGTATAATTATTTAAAAATGTAACAACATGTGAAATAGCTTATTCATTGTGCATATGCACATTTTTGCGAGATCCAGAAACTTCTAATTCATGAACTAAGCTATGGTGCATCCATTGCTGAAACACATGTCTATTTACACTACGCAGCTTGTATAATTTCAGTAGATATGGACTGCCAATACCATTGATTACCCAAAATGAACCAAGTCAAGTATCACTTCCCAAGCATCAGACAGAAGGGTATAAAGCCCTTCTTGGATGGTGGAGCACTGGAACTGTGTTCTCCTGGATGTTGGAGCTCCATCTAATACCTTCAGGATGAGTGTGAGTGGAGTGAATGCTGACATA